>OY757938.1:67745340-67747840 GCA_963585895.1 Sepioteuthis lessoniana | reverse complement strand
GAAGTAAGCTGGTTCGAACTCCAGTCGTGGTATTACGTTCACTTTCCCATTAATACCCTTGGGAAAGGTATGAACCCCCTTTTCCCACTGACTATCGGTTACATAGTATCATTGGTGCTCTTCTATAAGGATAGCTTTCGGATTAAAAAAACACAGGAAGATTGATATGCCATTCAATAAAGAAAAGAAATCAAGACCAGAAATATGGAGTACTCAGTGAGAAACGAATTCACTAACAAAGGTCTACGAATCGAACTTGCTAACCATTATATCACATTATATCACCAGAATGCTCATAAGTATTTCTTTATTGATCTTTCAGTCATTGTATATTTATATGTGTGTGTGTGTGTGTGTGTGTATGTATATATATATATGTGTGTGTGTGTGTGTGTGTGGGTGACTGTGTGCGTAGGGTATATATATATATATATATATATATGTATGTGTGTGTGTGTGTGTGCGTAGTATATATATATATATATATATATATATATATATATTTGCGTATGTGTGTGTAATACTAGCTGGTGACCTCTGCATTCCAAATGACTGTAAGTCTCCTCGTTACCCTTGGCTTTTCTCAGTATTTTATCCGATTTCAATGGTGCTGTTTAGTCAGAACACTCTGCTGACCCTGGGGTTTGCATCTTATCTGCCAACACGTGAGCAGAAGTCATAAGATAAGATGATCAACCACAGCCTTTTTTTTTAAATTCTTATTTAATGCGGGAGTGCATAAGCTTAATTTAGTTACATTTGCGTGTTTTATTTTAATTAAGACATAAAATTATAAGACATGGGACAAAAATAAGAAGGGAACATCCTAATTCCTTTCAGTTTCAGAGCCCTCTTTGATTTATCAAAAGCTTTTTAAATGACTGTTTATTTTCATTTATATATATATATATATATATATATATATATATTCGGTAATCTTGCGTGTCTAGCCACGCTGACGAGTTGTGATACAACGAAACAGTCTGTGGATGACTATATATATGCTCCCCAACCCCTGTGGGGTTAAGCTCTCTAGCGAAGGAAGTAATGGTTGCCACTTGCGTAAAGCAAGGCTCTTCAAATGAATTAAGCTCTCGGTAGTCGATAAGCGGATATATGTAAAGAAAACAAATGTGATACATAAGCATTTAAATTTCTTTTTCTTGCTCTAGTTTCCTCGTGGCAGACTCGTAGAATCTTGGATTGGCGTTTGAGACAGCCGGGTTTCTATCCTAGCTTCGGGAATCTGGTGTGTCTAGCCACACAGAAGTGTTGTGATATAACGAAACAGTCTGTCTGTGGATGACAATATATATATATATAATCATGAAAAACGATTTTATTATGTTAAATCTTAACTAAGCATTTATCCAGCAATATTTTTGAATTGTAAAATGTAAAATATTCAAAACGTGTTGAATACTAGCTCATCTGAGGCTCATCAGCGTGAAAGTTTTAATTGTGTGTCTTTGTCGTGTTTAATTATTACCATAATTTATAACTGTAATATATATATATATATATATATATATATATATATATATATATATATATATATATATATATTTACTAATCTAATATCTACCAGCATTCACGGTACCAGAAAAAAAAACCCGCCAAGAACAAGAGATAAAAGTATCTCGAATCACCGCCTGGGGGAAAAAGAAAAAATTATAGGTCAAAAAGAAAGAAAAGGCCAACCTCGTTCGACCCCTTGAAAAAAATCAAGGGATACGCAGTCAGTGGTCAAAAGAAAACTAAAACCTTCCGCGAATCCTGCAATGCTACAATTACAAAAGTGCTCAACACAAGTGGAGCCAATTATAAGATTAACTTAAATCGCGAGTCGGAAATCTTCTACTAAAGTTTCACCTTATCGGATCATCAGGAAGCCTAACTTCGACGTTAGGCTTCCTGATGATCCGATAAGGTGAAACTTTAGTAGAAGATTTTCAACTCGAGATTTAAGTTAATTAAATATATATATATATATATATAGATTATTTTTAGGAAAACCTAAGGACAGAGATAATTCGACTACTCTTCACTGAAAAGAGAGATAAAGAGCAATTCTTCGAAGACTCTTTCCGAAGCAGTCATCTATCGCACTCTCTTCTGGCCATAAAAGGTACCCAATCTTTTTTCTCGTGGCTCCTGTCGCATCGAAATATTACGGTGACCATACATTCGTTATCCGGTTGATCGAAATGCGAAGCGCAGATTGATAAACATCGACAAAGGAGGATATTATGTTGATACTTATTTCTTGTATAAATAAATGTTTTTGGTTTGATTTCTTTGTTTAATGGCATATCAACTCTTTTAGGTTATTTAATGCCAAAGTGCTTCTCCTAGAAGAACAGTAGTGGTACTATTTAACCCATTGCTGGGGGGATAAGGGGGTTCATAACTTTCCCAAGGGTATTTGCCCGAAAGTGAACGTAATAGCGCGACTGGAGTACGAACTCGCGTACTACGATTCTACTGTCCATCGCTTTAA
>OY757938.1:67650340-67740340 GCA_963585895.1 Sepioteuthis lessoniana | reverse complement strand
AAGTATTTGCTCCATCTTTTCTCTTTGTATGGAATCAAATGCTTGGGAAAAATCTACAAACAATAGTGTTGCCTCAATGGGGTTTTTTGCCCAAACTACTTCTACGATTCTATGATTCGATGGATTGTTTGAATCTGTGACCTTGTGGGTCGATTTCTCTGAAAACCGTTCTGAGTTTTTTCTAAAAAATTTCTTGATTTCTGGCTCAATACGACTGAGAAGCAGAACATTATAAACTTTAACCACTATATAAATAAGAGTTATGCTTCAGTAGATCTTGGTGATTCAGAGAGCACCTTTCTTGGGGAAGGCGAGTATGCAGCCCTTTATCCATCACTCTATTATGGTCTACGACGTTGTAAAATCAAAGTAATAAGTCATCAAATGTTTTTGTCTTCTATACTTCTGAGAGTATTTTCGTCGAGGCCGGCATATTCTCTGCTTTTAATTTTGTTAGTAATAAGTTGGGTTCTTCTGGAGTAAACTGTCCTAGTTTAATGTCTAGTTAGCTATTAATAATTTTTTGAGAGGTTTATCTGAAACTTTCGAACAGTTTCCCAGCAGATTCTCGAAATGTTTTTCCACATCGGTATTCGTTCTTCTTGGTCGGTTGCTTTCAGTTTAACTCTAGAGGTACTTTTCTTTTTACTCACTTCATTATATATATATATATATATATAATTAGAATAAAAAAGACGCATATTACAAATAAAGAAGCAAGTATTACAACTAAAAGTTTCCCCTTTTCCCGATCTTCAGGCAATTCTAAATTCTAAAAATTATAAAGTGATGGGAGAGGACGATATACTGCAAGAAATAGGAAACAGAATTATATATATATATACATTGGTAGAGTAATGCATAATTTCAGTATTTTAAAAGCAAATTATTCTACGCTTTTTAAACTTTCTGTTTTAAAATGTTCTGAATGTCAAAATAATTTTTCAAGATCAGGTGAAAACATTTGTGAGAAATTTTTTGAACTCAAAAGCAGCTGAATTTTACTTGAGATGAATTAACGAGCAACGTGATAAATTATTGGAGATGCTTCAAAGTAATTGTAACTATACTATTGATTGAAATTAATACATTGTCAAATTATTCATGAATATATTATATTTTGCTAAAACGGAAATTATTTAAGCCCCTATATGGGCATCTTCCGATTAAATTTTATTCCACAATACTGGAATATACACATGACAAAGAACAATTTACTATTAATCTTATCTTGTTGTCTTCCTTTTTATTTAATGTTGGTGGTTAGGGAAGTCCTCGTGATGTAATAGTCTGTGACATCGTAGTAAGTGAGTTCGAACTCCCGTCACGTGTTATTATGTTCACTTTCCGACTAATGGCCTTGGGAAAAGGGTAGCTACATGTACTACAGCTGTTCCGGCTTTAGCATCAAATAACCCACGAAGGTTGATATGCCATTAAAGAATGAAACCAAAGAAATCGAATTTTATTCCAAATCCTATTTATATAGTTATCGACCGTAGTCGAGGGCGGTCCGAAATGCTCACTTTTCAATCGCTACAACACCAAGGTGTTGGGGGGTGCGCTACTTCTTTGCCTAGATTGCTCCACTTTATCCTTGATCCATACCTTATAATGTTTAGTGGCATCAAGTAACATTTTTTGGGTTTTAAGTGTGACTCGAACCGGTATTGAATCCCCGTCTACCAGGTCATCGGCAAACACCTTACCCACTCGTCTAATGGACAGATAATTCAAAGCAATTAGTCAGGGATTTGACTAAAAGTTAATAATCCTCGGAAAATGATGAATATCCAACAGAGGGTTCAATGCCAGCGGCTATCGAATATATAATTTCAGGTTAAATGTATATCGAAACTTACTCTAAGAGCAGAAATATTTTTGATTGATCAGACGAAAAAAATCAATTTGTTAATTCCATTATTATTATTATTATTATTCCATTAAAAATTTATAATAAAATTACAAAATTGAATTCTTTTTCGTCTGATTTATAGTATATATATATATATATATATATATATATATATATATATATATATTATGCTTATTGGCAAACATCTTAGAAATTTTCCCTTGGGTGTGTGTGGTATAAAAAAAGTAAAGTAAAGTTGGCAACCATAGTCGAGGGTGACCCGAAGGCTCCCTTTTCGATAGCTACTACACCAAGGTGTAGGGGAGGGCGCTACTCCTTCCCTGGATTGCTCCACTTTACCCTTGATCCGTACCTTATAATGCTGAGTGTTAAGCAAGGAGGCATCAAGTACCATTTTTTGAGTCTTTGGTATGACTCGACCTGGGATTGAACCCAGGTCTCCCGGGCGATTGGCGAACACTCTAACCGCTAGGCCAATGTCCGTGGTATACGAATATAATATCTTACCTTGATTGGACAATTCCTTAACTTGTAAGTTTTGACGAACGTTATCTTTGGTTGTATATAGCCAAAGAACAATGTTAAACAACCAATTAAAAAAACAAAACAAAAACAAACAACCTGTATGTATTCTGAATCATTTCATTAGCTCCCTCTGCCCGTGGGATAGAAGTGGTATGAAATTCAACACATGCAAATATATTTGCTTCATTTGATAGACGTTGACTTAAAGATTTAGGGTCCGTTTGCAGTCGAGGAAAATGTCTTTGCATCACGAGATCGAAGCTAAGATCCACAGTGAACTCTCACACACACAATAATTTATGCCTGCCCTGAATGGGTGTAAGAGTGGATATGTATATGCATGTGTGTGCATGTGTATGTATGCGTACATGTGTGTATTTGTGCTCGTGCGTGTATGTGTGTGCGCCCCCCCTCTCTGTCTCTCTGTCTCTCTGTTACTCTCTTTGTGTGACGTCTTTTCAGAAGTGAAAACTGATCAAGATCTTCAGGATTTGGAATAAACTCAACATCAGCATCATTGTGATATTAGTTGGTCAGTTTGATGGCATGCTAATTCTCGGTGAGTTATTTAATGACGAAGTCAGTCAGCATTTATAACTCTAAGTACACAATTATAAGATTTCAAGTAAGTAAGTAAAGTTAGCGACCATAGTCGAGGGTGACCCGAAGGCTCCCTTTTCGATAGCTACTACACCAAGGTGTAGGGGAGGGCGCTACTCCATTCCCAGGATTGCTCCACTTTACCCTTGAACCGTACCTTATAATGCTGAGTGTTAAGCAAGGTGGTATCAAGTACCATTTTTAAAGTCTTTGGTATGACTCGACCTGGGATTGAACCTAGGTCTCCCGGGCCATTGGCGAACACTCTAACCGCTGGGCCATTGTAAGCACAGTGTTATAAGGTTTCAGGTATTCCTATCTAATTCTAATAAATCATACACAATTATATGGTTTCAAGTAACTATTTCTATTTAAAGAAAATCGTTCGTTTGTTTGCACAATACTTTTTACCGATTTAGATTTTTTTTTCAGTGTTTTAAAATATAGACTACACTACGCAATTTTCTATTGCCCTTTTAGATATAAAAACAACCAGAGTTAGTTACTAATATGATTACGCAAAAATATTTTCTTTTATTTGTCAAGAATTTTGAAACATATCTAGGCTATTTTGTGGTTTTGAATAAATAAAAAAAGAACATTAGTTTTGGTAAACTGATTTTGTATTCATTTTTTTAAATAATCGATCCAATAATTGTGATTTTACTCCAAATTTACCATCAAGTTCTCTCATCTTAAATTTCTAGCTACAAGCTGAATTCCCTATTCCTCAATAACCTACCCTTTTCAATAGTTAAGTAGCTTAAATATACAACCTACAGTAATTCAGGTGGCAATTTACACCAAAACCTGCTTCTGAACTTAACTGTTGGGACGTAGTACAAAACATATCACAAGGAAAAAAAACAAAAAACAGACATAAAATCACTTCCAGCATTAAATCTCAGATCAGATTACTCGGGAATGTCCTCGTGGTGTAATGGTTAAAGCGATGGACTGCGGAATCTTAATTAGCGAGTTCGAACTCCAGTCACGCTATTACGTTCACTTTCGGGCAAATACCCTTGGGAAATGTATGAACACCCCTAATCCTGCCAGCAATGGGTTAAATAGCACCACTGCTGTTCTTCTATGAGAATGGCTTTGGCATTAAATAATCTACAAAGGTTGATTCGCCATTAAACAAAGAAACCAAACCAAACTTCCCAGATTACTAAACACTTCAAGTCAAATTTTACAACAAATGTAGGTTCATAATGATGACAGTGTCTTTGAAATTTACGGAAAATGACTTCTCAAATAACAATAATTATCATGATCAAGGCATGTCGACAGCATGGATTCCCTTTAATTTCTCTCGCCTTCCGTCCCTACCGTTCATCGCTCTAGGAAGGTCCTTTAGACAACATCCAGTCTCAGCACAGAGCTGATGAATATAAGTACTTGTTGTTCGGCCAACCCTGGTGTGTCCATGTGTTGGAGTTCATAGGAGACAGTCACTTGTTTATTTGTTACTCTTTATTACAGCATTCCCTCGCATGTCTGGTACATCTTACTCGGATTGTTTGAAAGATAGGAAGTAAGTGTTTATACAGCAGCTGCATCCAGGATTTGTTCGAAAAAAGCATGCAGCATGATTGGGTAGATGTTATTTCACCATTAGTTTCGAAAGGGTGTAAGTCGTACAACCTTAGGGTAGCAATTACTCGTGGTATAATGGTTATCGTCGTAGGAAAAAGATACGGTGAATCGTGTTCACATCCTGGACGAAGCTGTTTGTATTTAATGTAGCGATAATATCCTTGGAACTGATATGAATCCAACGATTCTCTCCTCAGCCATTGGTAAATCGTACGGTAAACTGGTCTCTTTGACTTTCCTATGACAACCACTCCTGGAGAAGGAAAAACTCTGAATTCAAACCCGTTAAACCCCGTTTAAAAATTGACTTTGTGTCATATTTAGCTCGTGCGAAGGGCTTGGTAAATACATATACAGGGTGGAACGATAAAATTGTCGCCCTAGAAAAGACGACATGATTCCATTTCCGTTTAATGAAAACCAGTTTTCTATTTTTGTTACAGACCATCTACTAGTTGGCCAGTTATGTACAAATCCCAAGGGCGATAGGAGCCTTCTATCATGTCTGAAAGTGACACAATGTTCAACGAGCGAGATCGGAGATGCGCCGCTATACAACTCATGCCCTCTACTGATCCAAGTTATGACAACAGGACCATTGCCAGCACCATCAAAATGCAAATCCGGACGGTTCAACGTGCCCAGGGTGATGAAAACAAAGTTTCCGGCTATGGTTATGGTCTTTGGTGGGGTTTCAAGTGAGGGCCACATCATGCCACCTCATATCCTTGAAGTCGGCTTGAAAGTCAACACCAAAGTGTACCTGGATGTGCTGAAGAGTGTGGTGATCCCCTGGAGCAATCATGTGGCCGGTGGCAGACCCTGGGTGTGGCAGCAGGACTCGGCGCCGGCCCACAAGTCCAAAGAGACCCAGGCTTGGTTTCAGAAGGAGTGCTACGACTTTGTACCTTTCACTCACTGGCCCCCCTCCTCCCTCGACCTGAACCCGCTGGAGTACTTCGTTTGGTCATACGTCAAGAACATCACCAACATGACCTCCCACAACACCAAAGCCAGCCTGATCGCCACCATCCGCCGAGTATTCGCCGAGCTCCCGCCGGCGCTTGTGGAAAAGGCATGCTCCTAGTTCCGGATCCGTATCGAGGCCGTGATTGAGGCTGAAGGCAGCTACATTGAATTTATGTCAGCTCTACTACATAATCAAGTTACCTGAATTGATTTTTTCAATAAAAGTTTTAAAATAAAGCTGTAGTGTTGTTTTTTAGGACGACAATTTTATCGTTTTACCCTGTACAGTTACTCTGTCCCAGATACAGCTTAAAAGAAAATCAATAAAATGGGAATATATATATATATATATATATATATATATATATATATATATATATATATATATATGTGGTTCTTGGTTGATGCTTTATGATACATCAAGCCTTTTTTTTTGGTTATTTAATGGCAAAATCATATACACACATATACATGAATTATAAGCGAATAGTTTATTGATAACCTCATTTTGAAATTATTTTTACAGCTCATTTATTCGTACACATATAAATGATTTCAAGTATTCCTATCAAATAACTATAATAATAATAATAATAATAATATATATATATATATATATATATATATATATATATATATTACTATCTTTAATAGGCTTTAAATTTGTACGTGAATAATTTAGTGTAATAAGCTTTGCAGTAAAAGTCTCTAAGATAAGTGAAAATACATGATACAACCGAATATACACTTACAATCATTAAGATATCTGTGAGTAGCAGTCAGAATACAAAAAATACCGTGGTAGAGCAAACATAATTACTAGTGACATGACTACAGCTTGGAAGAATTTCGTTTTCTCGGAGACCCATTCTCTATTGCTTAAAACAATCGAGCCAATTTGGTAACACCGGTGCCATATTTGGAACCAGCGCCACAGAGTTCTCATATTATTGACAATAGAATTAATGTTGGACAGCAAGTGCACAAGGACAACTTACCAATATTTACCTTTCTGTGTCCTCAAAGCAGCATACAATATTACATTATAAATGTATAAATGATCAGTCATTGCCTTACTTCCCATTTATAGTCAGTTTGTTCAACTTGTTTTAAAAGACGCCCAAAAAGTTGGATGGCGCCAGAATTGGCTTTCAAAATCGACCCATTAGCTATTTGTTGCACCAAATGATTAGCGATTTAGAATAATGAACCATCGTGTGTGTGTGTGTGTTCGATTCTAACTAAATGCTCCATACGACTGACCTTGTGCCTAAATAAATCAATTTTACTAAATAGTGAGCCATGTGTGTCTTTATGATAATGCACAAACAAAATTATGATTATTTTACTCTTTACGAGTTTTTCACACCAGTTGGAGCCGATGGTCTTTCACTTGGGTCTGAGTGACAGCAAGTCTCGTCTGGTTTCCAGGACTCTTCCTAGTATGGTGGCCAATTTTATCAATGCTGTAGTCTGAATGATATCGGCTCATCGTCCGATTTCCAATTCTTCCAACCTCCTTACCAACCCTTTCGGGCCCGTTCCAAGTGCACCAATTACAACTGGTATAACCGTCAACTTCATAGCTTTGTTTTTTGGTTTTCTGGCACCGTCCAAGTATTGGTTCTCTTTTAGTTTTCTTTTCTTTCTACTCTGTGGTCCCCTGGGACTGCAAAGTTCAATAGACGGCAAAGCCCTTCTCTTTGCTGTCGTTAATTTTCATCGGGTCTGGTCGTCTGGCCGGGATTATGTGATCTGTTTGTATCTCAACATCACCAGATAATTTTTTTGTATCTCATTCTCCAGAACATGACTCCTTGGGCATCTCCTCTTTTTACTATCTTCTCATATCAGCCTTAAAAATGAGAATAAAGAATATTTTCATAGAACATATACACTATTGATATAATATCTATATATTTACATAGAGATCAAATTCTGTTAATTAATTCATCCGGTTGTTCCCCAAAATCCCCTCTTAATTTTTTTCTAACAATTAATCTTAAATCTTTCAATCTAATATTTTTAGCACAATTGCTGTTTTTGATCTGATAAAGCAATTTGTACCAAAAAATTTAACTCTTTTAGCCAAAAAATACAATTTGTTAGTAGGTTTACTTTTTAAAGTCTGTTTTGACATCAAATTTTCCGTTCCAGGAGAAATGTTGAAAAAAAAGAAGTGTACTATAATTAGAAATTCCATTAATTATTTTAAAAGTTTCAATTAGATCACCTCTCATTCGTCTTTCTAGTAAAGAAGTTAATCTTAATTTTTCTAATCTCTCTATTGCTGTAATGTTTTATTTTTTGATATTTTTGTCACTTGTTTGTATGGCATCGAATTTCAGTTTACAACTGAGACAGGTCACCTTGGTGTAATGGTTAACGTGCTGGTCTACAACATTGCTGTAATGTTTAATTTTTTGATATTTTTGTCACTTGTTTGTATGGCATCCAATTTCAGTTTACAACTGAGACAGGTCACCTTGGTGTAATGGTTAACGTGCTGGTCTACAACATTGCTGTAATGTTTTATTTTTTGATATTTTTGTCACTTGTTTGTATGGCATCCAATTTCAGTTTATAAATGAGACATGTCGCCTTGGTGTAATGGTTAACGTGCTGGTCTACAACATTGTAGTAAACGAGTTCGAACCCCAGTCGCACTACTATGTTCACTTTCAGACAAGTACCCTTAGTAAAGGTATGAACCTCCTTGTCCTCCCAAGAACGGGTTAAATAGTACCACGACTGTTCTTCTTGAAGGATGTCTTTGGCATTAAATAACCTGCAAAAGGTTGATATGCCATTAAACAAAGAAACTAAAGCAATATTACACTCCAATTTCCTTGTTTCGACACGGAACCAAAAAACATTTAATTACATTTGTTGTTATTTAATTTGGTATGAACCGGTTATCAAAATATTTAATCGTGATTGACTGATTGGTTTTAAAGTCATCTCAACATGTCTTGGGTTATTTTATGCCTAAAGGTTAGTAAATCATATTCATTGTTCGCTCATACATTTCTTATGCTGAAGTTTCTTTTCAGTTTTTTCATACTGTTATATGATATTAAGTATTCCTTTTTTGTTGTATGGTTTCAAGTATTCCTATCTAATAAAAAATAATTATACGGATTCAAGTAATTACTTCTATTTGATATGAGTCTTTGTTGAGGCAACTAGTCTAGGAGAAGGAAAACTCTGAATTCAAACCTGTTAAACTCCGCTTAAAAATTGACCTTGTATCATATCCTGCCCGATCGGAGGGGTTGGGTAAATATGAATATGAGTCTTTGTTTGCATAGAGTTATATGGTCTCAAGTAATTAATTATAATTCTTAGTAAACAATCATAAGCTTCAAGTATCTATTCTTTGTGCTAATGTTTTACAATTATATATAAAGTATTTCTATCTAATATAAATAATTTTCAAACAAATCTATTTGATTCAGAGATGTGATCATAACAATTTGCCATTCCGGATCAGAATGGATCTGGTTTTTTAATCAGATTCAAGACACTTCTATTTGTCAGAGGCGGAGTTACTCATCTGTAGGTGGGGAACACAGTGAGCCCCACCAACAGGTCAGTTTGATCTTAGAAAATGGTTTGATAAATAACCGAATCTTTAGTATAAACTATCCGCTAAGTTCCGCCCAATTCAAAAAGGCCTAAAATAATCCGACTCTTCTCCGTACGTAGGTGTGAACCTCCAGTCCAATAGGATTTCCTGGATATTGTTATTTACCATCACAAGAGATAAATTAATGAGGGGTAAGCAAGGGGAAAAGAATGATCATGACACTTCGTTATAAAAATATATCTCTTTTTATTCTTCTTGGAGTTAAGTGGTGTGTGAGAGAGACCGGGACCAAGGAGGCGAACAGAGACTGCCACATCAACCCATAACCTTCTTCTGCTCTTAACCATACCACGCTGTGTTATCTTCAAGGCCCCACATAACACTTCCTCTGCTTCTTCAACTAGGGGCCCACTGTGGGCCTTTGCACCAGCGGGGGACCCAGGCACCCTCTAGCGCTCCTGTGATTCATTCAAGACTCATTTGACTTATCTCAGGTGGGGATCTGTATGTATCACTTCATAACACCCACAGATTTCCGTTAAACCATGTGACTGATTACGCTTGTTTTCACAGGTGCGTCCTATGTAGAGAATCTCTGATCCTATTTACCAACCCCTCCGCTCGGGCAGGATATGACACAAGGTCAATTTTTAAGCGGAGTTTAACAGGTTTGAATTCAGAGTTTTCCTTCTCCTAGACTAGTTGCCTAACCAAGGCTGAAGAACCTAGTCTGTCCTACTATTTACCCATAGTTGGAGGGAGAATAATTGGATTCATACCTTTCCCAAGGGTATTAGTGCTATGTGAAATGCAATCAGTCTCGTCCAGGATTTGAACTCGTGTCGCCGTGTTCATTTCCTATGACGATAACAATTACACCAATCTCTGATTGACGGCTCAGACACGGATCAATATCGTCATCATCATCATCTTGTCGTGCCACCAGCACGGATATCCCTGACCCTCTCTTGCCACCGCTCCCTTTCGTTCATCGCTTCAGGCAAGTCCTCAGGGCTACACCCTGTATCCCCACAGAGCTGCTGTATGTAGGTTCAAGCTGGTCGTCCTGTTTTTGCTAGGCCATGTGAAGGGGTCCTTAGGAGTACATCACTTATGTGCTCGACCATACTTCTCCAGCAGTGTCGTGCATGTCTGGTTCGTCTAACTTGGATAGTTTTCGTGATGGGTGGTAGGTGGCTGTATAGCTGCTGCTTTACGGGGTGTTACCCCCAGGACTTGTTTAATATTTCTCGCAGCATTCTTGTGTAGTTGCCGTCAGGCTTTTTCTCCATCCGTTTAGTTAGCGTCCATGTAGTGCATCCATATAGCAGTATCGACACGACCGCTGCTTGGAATAAACTGTGTTTCATTTTGTCGGTCAGGTCTGACTTCCAGGATCAATATATTGCACAAAACTGTAACTGATGGTGATGCTTCTGTTCTATAGCTTTGGGGAGTGTTGTCACCTCTTCATTGTCATTACTCTCAGCTCCACCCTTACTAAGAGTGGCAGCTCCAGCGAAGGTCCTAACTATGAATCAAATAGATCTATTTTAAATTTATTTGCATTAGATAAGAATATTTGAAGTCATATAAATGTTGATGGTTTGGTTGGGTTTATGGGATATTAGTCCTTGTAGGTTATTTAATGCCAGATCTAGTTTATACATATATATATCTAATATATATAATTTTTGGACAAATAATTTGAAGGTCTTTAAAGTTGCCAGAGGTCATTTGCTTGCATACAGTTAAATAGTTTCAAGACTTGTGATCTAATTATAATAATTCTGTTTAATATAGATCATTTGTTTGCACATAGTTAAATGATTAAACAGATTTATTTGACCCATACATGGGTCGGAGTAACTGATGCTACCTATCCACGTCAGAGAGAACCTGGGAGTAATGGCAATGAAGAGATACTCCATATTCTCCAAAGAACCCTGATTGGAATTTTATTATCAGATTGTTTAGCGTCATATGCAGGATACTCGTTGAGGCGGGGGGGGGGCTTAAACCTCTGCATAGATACACTCGCCTAGGATACAACATAACTGAGAAAACTATGTTGATTATTATTGAAAAGAAATTGTAACTTCAAATCATATGACTGTGATGAGATATTTGTATTTTATGGCATATCAACCCATGTAGGTTATTTAATACCAAATCGATTTTTATACAAATAATCAGTTCTATTTCAAACGAGCAGCAGCAAACATAGGCCTCTATGTTAATGCACACAAAACGGAATATATGTGCTATATTGGGGGACATCTCCACTCTAGAAGGAACCCCTCTTAAACTAGTAGACAAATTCACTTACCTAGTAAGCAGCGTCGAATCAACCGAAAAGGACATCAAAACGAGGTTAGCGAAAGCATGGACAGCTATCAATAGGCTATCGATTATATGTAAATCAGATCTAACCGATAAAATGAAACACAGTTTCTTCCAGGTAGCGGTCACATCGATACTGCTATATGGCTGCACTACATGGACGCCAACAAAAAGGCTGGAGAAGAAGCTAGACGGCAATTACACAAGATTGCTACGTGCAATCTTAAACAAGTCCCCACAAGACACCCACTGTACGGCCATATGATGATGATGATGATTTCAAACAATTCAGTTTATCATGAGTTCAGTTTGATTGTCAAAAACATTTCTATTTCAAGTTATTCAGTTTAGTCAAACAAGGTGATATTGTCCGGCCAACCCCTGTCACAACTTAAAAGACCGATCTCTAATACTTTTGACAAGACCTCGCCCGAGGTGAGAGATCAAACCTATCAAGTTACACCTAGCCTACTGAAAGAGAGGTCGAACTTTGTCTAGTCTACTTCCTTCCAGCCGCAGAATTCTTTTTTGATAACTTGTTTATTCTCGCCCCTGTCCAATTTACTGACAATATCACTCTTACTATACTTTTCAAGGCATTTCCGTTGCGTTTTATCCTGGTGGACATTCTACAATCAATAAGTGATGTGTTCGAATGATTGTGTTTCACTATTTATCTAGATCCTGGCGGCAACACCCCACAAGACACCAACTGTACGGCCACCTGCCTCCTATCACGAAAACTATTCAAGTTAGACGAACCAGACATGCAGGACACTGCTGGAGAAGCAGGGACGAGCTCATAAGTGATGTACTCTTATGGTCCCCCACATATGGCCGAGAAAAAGCAGAACGACCCGCACGAACATACATTCAGCAACTATGTGAGGATACGGGATGTAGTCCAGAAGACCTGCCAGAGGCGATGAACGATAGGGAAAAGTGGCGAGAGAGGGTCAGGGATATCCGTGCTACCAGCACGACATGATGATGATAATTTATCTAGATGAAGAGGGTCTGCCACCCTTTTAATACGATTTGTTAAGATTCTAGCTTTTGATAACTATTACCTGAGACAAATGTGGTATTAGCAGAATAAGAAGGAGAGAAATATTTTGATTATTGTTTTGTACCAATTACTTAGTGCTAGCCTGTTTTTCTTGAATAGCTTTTACGCGGGATCGAATTCTGGTCATTGTTGCTGATATGAAACACGGACTTAGCTTGTTTATCATATTTACCCAACCCCTCCGCACGGGCAGGATATGACACAAGATCAATTTTTATGCGGAGTTTAACAGGTTTGAATTCAGAGTTTTCTTTCTCCTCGACTTGTTGCCTCGCCACGGCTGAAGAACCTAGTCTGCCCAACTATTTTACCCATAGCTGGGTATTAGTGCTATGTGAAATGCAAATAGTCTCGTCCAGGATTTGAACTCGTGTCGCCGTGTTCATTTCCTACGACGATAACCATTACACCACGGGCACTTCCCTTGTTTATCAATCAAGCTGAGATATTTCTTACCCTTTCAAATTGGGGTCATGATCAGACATAGGAAACCTTTTTTGAGATATGGACGGCACGAGCCATGGCATATCATTAAACGGGCTGCAGTACAATAAAAAATTACAAGGAAATTATTTATTGAAGGTGCAGCAACTATTTTTCTAAAAAAGACCATATATGTAAATAACTGCTACAGAAATAGGTTTTGTATGTTTAATGGCATATCAACTTTCGTGGGTTTTTTTTAATGCCAAACCTATCCTTGTAGAAGAACAGTAATTGTTGTATCAAACTCATAACACGGTGGATTAGAGTGTTCAAACTTTCCCCAAGAATATTAGTCCGATAGTGAACGTAATTGCGTGAATGGAGTTCGAACTCACTACGTTGACGTAGTCAAGCACTTTAACCACAGCACCACACAGTCTCTCTTCTATAAAAATATGGGAAAGTTTTTTTTTTTGTTTCTTCAGTAAAAAGATATTTTCTATAAAATTGAAGTCTTAGGCATGTCAATTAAGAAAGCCTGTTGAGCCAAATGAGGTCCGCGGGTCGCAGTTTGCCCATGACTGTTCTTGATAGACTTGACAATCTCATTAAAATCTAGAGTCATCTTTAAGAATATATAATCTGAGATTATCCTATTTTGAACAGTTTATTGAATTCAATTTTTATATTTTGGAATAAATTTTAAGGGAGCTTTGCAACAAAACAAACTTTTAGAATCAAAATTCATATCAATTTCTTTTATATTTATGATTCTTCTGTTTACAGAAAAACAAGGAAATCATTTTAATCTAAATGTCAAGCATGTCACTATCAAGTGTCAAAGTTCAAATTTCAACATATAAACTGCAATTATATATCACAAATTGTATTAGGATATTCTGAAACTTAAACCATTTTGGGATTTTAAGTGTTAGCTATAATATAACTTATAAAACTTATGTTTTTCATAAATTTTAACATAAAGATCTTATGCATAACGACTGAAAAATGTTTTATAACTTTGCTCTTCTGAAACCCCCAAAATTTTACAGAGATTATCACCATTTTTTTCATTGATTCATTAAATTCTTTTATATTCTAAATGACTAGTTGAAGATAACTGTTCTTTGATTAATTTGTTTTTTGTTTAATGGCATACCAAACTTCGTGAGTTATTTAATGCCAAAGCCATCATTGCAGAAGAACAACGGTGATACCCATAGCTGGATGGATTAAGGGTTCAAACCTTTCGCAAAGGTAATAGTCTGAAAATGAACGCAAAAGACCGCCTGGAGTTTGAACTTGCTTTCTACGATTTCACTGCGAAGTACGAATCCCACTACGCCACGGGGGTGTCCTCGAGGTGTAATGGTTAAAGCGATGGACTGCGGAATCGTAGTAAGCGAGTTCGTACTCCAGTCGCGCTATTACGTTCACTTTCGGGCAAATACCCTTGGGAAAGATATGAACCCTCTTATCCTCCCAGCTATGGGTCAAATAGTACCACAACTGTTCGAGGATAATAGCTTTGGCATTAAATAACCTACTAAGGTTGATATGCCATTAAACAAAAGAAACCAAACTAAACCAAACCAAACCAAACCAAACCACTACGCCACGGTGACGTCCTTTTAGCGTTTTAAACAAAACCAGAATATTTCTTAAGAAATCTACACTAGAGGTGAATCTTATGAGAAGTGAGACCCGCACTCTTTAAAGTCTTTGAGAGCAGTCGGAAAACTATAAAGTACCGAGCCAAGTCTGGCACAAGGCCATAGTAGCAATGTACTGGTTTAGATCCAAACTCTAGCAATCGTCATACGTACAAAACAGTTCCTTTCGGAAGCTTCACGCATGCGAAATCATTGCTCCCTCCCCTGGTAAGAGAGCTGGAAATCTTCAACTGACACCGACTTCAGTTTTTTGTCATAACCTGTTGCATTTTCTTAAGAGTTTTCTAATACCAACAACAAAGCTGTTTTTTGGTTGGTTGGGAGGAGGTGGGCAAGAAATAGTCACCATGATTCAGATCAGGGGAATAATGGGTGGAAAAATTTTCAGGTTGGTAACCCTAACAGGAAATCTTCTGATCAATGCTGATTCTCAAATTAAACATCGATTAATGAGATCTGATTAGAATCCTCAGTTTTGTCGCATTATCTTCTGTTCATAAAATGACCAGTCGAGCTAAAGTTCATCTTTCATACTTTGTCGGACATCCAATTGCCCAGTCAGCTGGGGCTGTAAAATACACCGAGTGCATCTCTACAAAGGGGTAAGACCTTCCTCCTCCAACGAGTGTCCTGGATATGCCACTAAACAATTTGATTGTGAGGTTTCAGTAATTCTGGAGCTTTGGGGAACGCAGAGTTCCTTTTCGTTTCTATTGCTCCCAGGTCCACTCTGGCCCGGAGTGGTAACGCCTGATAGGGTCCTATTTATGGGTCAAATGGAACTTAACTCTGTACTTATGCGAAACTGAATTGCTTGAAATAGAACTGTTTTGACATCTAAACGACGTTCTGATGCTAAACTGAATTTTTGGAAATGGAACTGTTTTTGTATGCTAAACTGAATTGTTTTAAATAGAACCGTTTTGATATTTAAATGTGTGTAAACAAAAAACTATACTTGTACTAAACTGAATTGTTTGAATCAGAACTGTTTGACTAAATTGAATAGCTTGAAATAGAAATGTTCTGAAAATTAAACTGTGTACTTATACTAAACTGAGTTGTTTGAAATAGAACTGTTTATTTGTATAAAATGGGTTTGGCTTTAAACAACCAACAAAGGTTGATATGCCATAAAACCCAGACAAACAAACAAACAAACTCGGCTATCCAAAAATACGTCAAAACCTGTACGCCAGGACAGAATTCAAGCTCCACGAACCTGTATTAACTTGTTAAATGTTTCTGTCAAATTACCCTGGTGTTTGACTTAAGTTACATTTAATATATATCTAACCAAACTTTTAATAATTCAAGATTAATTAGCTGAGAAACAAATATGAACTAAACGTTTTCACATGTGTTCAAGGTCAACTTTAATTAGACGGTTTTCTTTTAAGGTTGCCTACCAGAAAAATAAACATTTTAATATAATTACTTTCTAGACCAATCTTATATATGCTCGTACAAGAAAAAGAAAGAAAATGTATGTTAATATCTTAAAAGAATAACAATAACATTATGGATGTAGCGGTTTTTAAAAATCAGTTGACGGAAACTTATCGACCGCATCCTGTTTGTGAAGGCACAAAATAAAATGTCCATTGTCTGTCTGTGTGTCTCTCCATATATATATATATATTTATATACCAACACCACCGCACGAGCATGTTGCGTCTCAAGGTCTGTTTTTAAGTGGAGTTCAACAATTTTGAATACAGAGTTTTCCCTCTGCTAGACCGGTTGTCATACCTATGTTAAAGAATCCTGTCTGCCCAACAATTTACCCATTGCTGGAGGGTAGATAATTAAATTTATATCTTTCCCAAGGGCATTAACGCTATGTGAAATGTAAACAGTCTCTTCAATGATTTGAACTCTGATGTCCATTTCCATCGACAGTAACCATGACACCACAATTGACTTCAATCATAGACACGTTCAGCATTAAATTTAACACCGGTCCCGTGCCCTGGTTTAGTCATAGGGTGGAACCTATCTACCGTGTCTTCGACAGGAATAGTCTGACGGAGCCCACTCGCATATATTCAGCTAGATATTTGACTATTATAACTTAAACTAGTATATTTAGGGGAATGGTGGTGTTTATTAATACGTATCATTTTTTGCATTGCATTTTTTTCATTGTTGCATTGCACAAGTTCCCCGATTATATAATTCCCATTTTCGGCCATGAAGTAGTAATATCGTCCGAGATCTCAATTCTACTGGCCTCTGCAGAGTGGGTAAGACTCCCCTAACGAGCGTTCTCATATAACATTAAACAATCTGATTGTAAGGCCCCAGTCATGCTGGACCTTTGGGGAATGCGGAGTACCCTTTCCTTGCTATCGATCCCAGGTTCTACCACTCGGTCCCGCAGAAGTAACCCATGATAGGGTCTTATTTATGGGTCAAATAGAACTGTTTGAGATTTAAACTGTGTACTTTGACATTTAAACTCAGGGCAAACAAATGACTTATGCTAAACTGAATAACTTGAAATAGAACTTTTTAATCATTTAACTGTGTTTAAACAAATGAAAAATGTTTATTTAAATTGTTAGTGATACATAATAATATTTAGAACCATTTAACTTTGTGGACATGCTAAACTGAATTGTTTGAAATAGAATTGTTTGACCATTTAACAGTGTGTAAACAAATGACTGATCTTTAACTGAATTGTTAGTGATACATAGCAATAATTGAAAATATTTAAACTATGTGCAAACAAATGATGAATAGTAAACAAAAATATTCGTATTAGATAGGAATAAGTGAAACCATTTAACTGTGACAAAAAAAAAAAAAAATTAAATCAGACTCTTTTATAAGGGTTAACGGAATCAGAACAAGTGACCCCAATGGATTAAATAAAGGACGTGGTTCGAAGTTCCGTGAAGACTTCCGAATGCGACAAACACCAGAAGTAGGCCCGAGAACATATCGACCGAAACGTTGTGAATATAAAAATAAAGATGAAGACAATAGTTTGAAAATCCTGAATGATAAAAATCTTTTAAAGATGTTATCAACAAAACGTGTTAAGCAATCATATATTTAATATATAAGTATAAAGAGGATTTGGCATTAAATAACCAACAATGGTTGATAAGCCATAAAACCTAACCAAACCAAATCATATTTGATATATATGTATAAAGAGGATTTGACATTAAATAACCTACGATGGTTGACATACCATAAAACCAAACCAAACCCAACCAAACCAAATCCTATATATTTAATATATATGTATAAAGAGGATTTGGCATTAAATAACCAACAATGGTTGATAAGCCATAAAACCAAACCAAACCAAACCAAACCTAACCAAAATCATATATATTTAATACATATCTATAAAAAGGATTTGGCATTAAATAACCTATATTGGTTGATATGCCATAAAACAGAAGCAAATCAGACCACAGTTCCACGTTGTATTTATTCTTAAAAAGATTAGTCGGCTGAAGGTTTAGATCAAAACGAAATAAGCCACAGGTTAGCGAAACGATTATCGTCGTAGAAAATGGACTCTTCTATGCGGGTTCAAATCTTGAATGGGCTTGATTGTATTTCATATAGGGCTAATACTCTTGGGAACTGCAAGAACCCAACAATTTTTCCTCCAGCTTTGGATAAATAGTAGGATAAAAAGTAGGACAGACTAGGCTGTTTGATTGTCTAGCAACCATCTTTGGAGGAGGAAAGCTCTGAATCAAACTCGTTATTCCTGTCCAAGGCATAGTACATCAGTACCGCCCCGACAACAAAACAAAATTACGGAAACAGTGCTAAATCAAGTCCTCAACATGTATACGATTGGTTTAATATAGGATCGATTGAGGAGCCCCTTTTAGCGTTATGGTTATCTAGCTAGACTGTGACGTTATAGGAAGCGAGTTCGAACTCGCCCCACTCTTTTACGCTCACATTTGGACTAATACCCTTGGGAAGAGTCTGAACCACTTTATTCCCTCAGCTTTTGTGTTAACTTGTACAGGTATTGTTCTACACGGATAGCACTGGTATCAAATAACCCATGAAGATTGATATACCATTAACAAAGTAATCAAATCATACCTAAAATATGATCTCATATTTTACATTCGAATAATGTCGGGATGTATATAGAGATATATCAAATATACATGATATTTGGTAGATTTTCATATTTTCCTATTATTACCACAAATCGATTTTCGAGTTCCATATTGATTGCTGATATAAAAACTGACATATTATACTCACTTAGAAGACTCACGAAGCAAAATCTTTTTGACTTCGATTTGAACTTGTGCCAAACTATCTTGAGTAAGAATAAAAATTAATTGAAGATAACAAATGATAATATGAATAACATTGAAATATTTACAATCAACCAGTTATTTTTTTTTCTATGGGAATCGAATATCGACGACATAGAGGGGCTAATTTATTCTGCCGGCTGAGAGAGTTGTATAAAACATTTGCCTAAGTAAGCTAAACAGAGTGAACTAAAAACTGTGTGTCTGTTGAGTGTGTCTTCAACAGTTTCGTTTCTTTCTTTTTTTTCTTCTTTTTTTTTTTTCTTCTGTTGATTAGAGGAATTTATTAAACACAATCGCCTGGTTTATTTGTAAGCAGCTTAAAAAGTTCGTTTTTATTTGGCGTCCAAACACACACGGGTGCTGTAGTAGCAGAGCTTGAAAGTTGATAAGAAAGCAAGGAAGAAGTAGATAGATAGATAGATAGATAGATAGATACAAGAGAGAGAGAGACAGAGACAGATAGGGAGAGGTAATGAATACCTACGGAGAGAACGAAAGAGATATTAGACGGGGAGAGAGAGAGAGAGGGTTAGGTTAGGTTTCTTTGTTTAATGGCATATCAACTTTTGTAGGTTATTTAATGCCAAAGCCATTCTTCTAGAAGAACAGTAGTGGTACTATTTAATCGATAGCTGGGTGGATAAGGGGGTTCATACCTTTCCCAAGGATATTTGCCCGAAAGTGAATGTAATAGCCAGACTGGAGTTCGAACTCGCTTACTACGATTTCGCAGTTCATCACTTTAACCATTACACCACGAGGATAGTGAGAGATAGTGAGAGAAAGATGCTGAGAAAGAGATGCAGAGAGAGAGAGAGAGAGAGAGAGAGAGAGATGTTCTTAAAAAAAGAGTAGACAAAAATTTGAAAAGATGAAGACGGTGTTGAAAGGGATCGAGATTCCTAGAGGGGAAAGGAAAGAAGGAAAGAGTGTGAGATAAGTGCAAGGAAAGAAGTAAGGGAGGGAGGGAGAAGTGCCAGAAAATGTGAGAAAGAAAGAAGACGGAAAAGTAAACGTGGAGGAAAGACAGGATAAAACAGATTATAAAAATTGTGAAATTGAAAAAATAAAAACAAAAGGGACAAGGAAGAAAATGAGGGGTAAGAAAAAGTGGAAAAGATTCACTGGTGGCAAGAAGAAAGCCTCCGAAAAGAAAGAAAGAAAAAGGAATTATTTAGGAGTCCGTGAAAGAAGAAGAAGAAGAAGAAGAAGAAGAAGAAGAAGAAGAAGATAAGGAGGAGGAGGAAATGGTTTATAAAGAGCAAAGAATTGAAAAGAAGAAGAAGAAGAAGAAGAAAGAAAAGGTGGAGGAGGAGGAGGAAATGGTCAGTAAAGAGGTAAGAATTGAGAAGAAGAAGAAGAAGAAGAAGAAGAAGAAGAAGAAGGAAAAGGAGGAGGAAAAGGAGGAGGAGGTGGAGGAAATGGTCAGTAAAGAGGAAAGAACTGAAAAGAAGAAGAAGAAGAAGAAGAAGAAGAAGAAGAAGAAGAAGAAGAAGAAGGAGAAGAAGAAAGAGGAGGAGGAGGAATTGGTCAGTAAAGAGGAAAGAATTGAAATGAAGAAGAAGAAGAAGAAGAAGAAAAAGAAGAAGAAGAAGAAGAAGAAGAAGAAGAGGAGGAAATGGTTAGTAAAGAGCAAAGAATTGAAATGAAGAAGAAGAAGAAGAAGAAGAAGAAGAAGAAGAAGAAGAAGAAGAAGAAGAAGAGGAGGAGGAGGAAATGGTTAGTAAAGAGCAAAGAATTGAAAAGAAAAGATCAAAAAAGAAAAGAGGAAACAGTGCAGCAGCAGAAGAAGAAAAGAAGAAGAATGGGATCATCAAAAAAAGAACTTAGTTGGAAAAGAACAAAGTATAGAAAAGAAAAAAGAAAACGAAGAAAAGAAAAAACCGTTTGGAAGAAGAAGAAGAAGAAGAAGAAGAAGAAGAAGAAGAAGAAGAAGAAGAAGAAGAAGAAGAAAGGCGAGTAAAAAGAAAAAAGATAGAAACCTGATCTGAATGAAAGAAGGCGTCTGGTTCGTCTGAGACTAAATTTTCTGGAGTCGGAACAATTCCAAAATTTTCAAAGAACCAAACGGATGTCAGTCATTTAATAGATTAGATGCATCTGTCTGTTTGTCTCGGAGAATTTCACTTTGCCTATCAATCTAGGGTGAACACGCGCGCGCACACACACCCACACACATTTACACACACATATATATATAAACGAGGGTCGCTCCAAAAATAATGCCTCCTACTTCTTTCTACATAGTCTTAACTAAGTAAAGGTGGCAACCCAAGTCGAGGGTGACCCAAAGGCTCCCTTTTCAATAGCTGCAATAGTTGTAGGGGAGGGCGTTACTCCATTCTCTAGATTGCTCCACTTTATCCTTGATCCTTACCTTATAATGATATGTTAAGCAAGGCGGCATCAAGTACCATTTTTTGAGTCTTTGGTATGACTCAACCGGGGATTGAACCCCGGTCTTTTGGACTATTGGCGAGCATTAGGCCAATGGCCCGGTATACTCTACATCGACTACAATCAGACTGTCGGATAAAATAAGTTTTCCTTTTAAAAAAAAAGAGCTACACATTTTAATCAGACTCCCTTCCAGCTGTTATTTGCAACAAGGCAAACATTACGGATTATTCAACATGTACTGCCATACCACAAACATCTGCCTTGACACTGTAAACCAGTCAAATAAAATTGGACGCTTTACTTTCATAGCTACCTTCGAACAAATGTAGCATTCAACATTGTGTTAATCGCTAAAAAGATTGCATGGCCACGACGATGAATAGATGGAAAACTAGAGTTTTATTTGTGACTGAAAACTCGCTCTATCAAACAGTATTATTTTACTTATTGTATTTGATATAGTTCCTGTTAAAATAATTACGAAGCCATGTTTTCAAAGAGATCGTTTAACATAAATTTCTTTTTATCTATCTGAAAACGTAGACGATATATACATTGAATTTTCATAAATCCTGGTGTCTTGAACTTTTGGTTCCCTAACTCTTTTAGCTTCGATTAGAGTGATTTAATTTATTCATTTATATATATATATATATATATATATATATATATATATATATATATATATATTTCAAAGTAAATAGGTCCCCAAAGAGATTCATATCATTAGAGATAATTCATTAAAGGTTCTCTGAAGAAAGCAAGCATTTTGCCGGAAACGTACGTAAGAAAAAAAAAATTCTAAATATATAAATCTCTTTGTGGAACTACTAATTTTAAAATATTTGTTTTTCTCTCTTTGGACCCACACACAAAAAAATTCACACACACACACACATATATATATATATATATATATATATATATATATATATATATATATATATATATATATAAAAGTTAGAATAGTATAGACTCAGAGACAACGGCTCTAAGTGATTTTCGGTTTCTCGCTTAGGTGATCATTACCGGTAAGTCTTCACTTTTCCTAACTTGGACAAATTTGTAATATAACTGATACTGAGCACCCTTTATTCATTAATATAGCTAAGTACCTTAATAAGCTTAAATATGAGTATATGCGTGCGTGCGTGTGCAAGAAACAAATTGACAGTAAAGAAAATACGTTTCACTAGTTGTCTAACGTCATTATGATGCAAACGATTGTATTCCCTAAAAAAAGTCAATAATAATTATCAATATAAAGCATTTGAACGCTTAATTTCAACATTTAATTTAAGTTTCAAATTTGAGCTTTTAAAGGCTTTACATAGATTATAACCCTTCTCTACGCTTCTGTAAATTTGTTCATTGTTGATAAAATCATTTGCTTTCTGATGGCACTAAACCTTTTGCAAAACAGATCAATCTGATTTTTCAAAATGTCGTTTAATTCTCCCTTTTTTTCTTGATCTTTGTTCTTACTTAGTTAACCCATCAATTCAATCTTTTCAACCTAAATTTAATGCTCTTTTTCCTTTTCCTGACTATTCCTTAACTCTTCTCTCTCTCTCTCTCTCTTTAGACCTATTTCTCTATCTTACTTTTTTCTTTCTTTCCCTTCTCTCTAGGTAATGTACTTTTTAAAAAGTCTGTTTCTTAAATGAACACCCGATACATTAAATATCAACCCACAACCTTTGCTCCCAAACCAGAAGAATACAATCACTGTTCTTTTCTTCCTATCTCTCTTTGCTTCTCCTTCTTTCTTTCTTTCTTTCTTTCTTTCTTTCTTTCTTTCTTTCTCTCCTTCCTGGTGTCTCTTTTCCTCCCTCCCTTAGTCTTATTTGTTTTATACATACGCACGCACGCACGCACGCACTTCTACACACACACACACACAAGCATCTGTATACTCTCTCTCTCTCTCTCTCTCTCTCTCTCTCTCACTTTCTTTACAGTTTCCTTGAGTCTTTATTTCTGGTATCTGACAACTTTCTTGAAATATTAGAAAGAAAACAGACTCTAAACACACACACACCTGCATGTACACACACACAAAAAAAAAAAACAGAATAAAATAAAATAAAATATTGAAAAAAAAGAAAAAAAAAACTCTTCCAATACTTCAGACTTTCTTTTGGAAAATGTTTACACCATTGTGAAATTATTCACTTCACCCGATTTACTTTCACTTTCACTTTCAATTTCCAACAAAACGGATCGTTTCCTTTTCTTTTTTGTTTTTGCTTCTTTACGATCTTGTGCCACTTGATTTTTTAAAATTCGGAAAGACAATAACATTCATTTAACATTAATATTCGAAACGCAATCGAAATCCAAGGTTAAATAATATTGTAACTTAAGAGCCGGATCGATTAAGTGATGTTTCATTCTCCCATTTTAAACGCATCGATTACAAGCGGGACGTTTCCTACACTGGCATTATGGGATTGCTATGTTACTTTGGCGGCAAATGAACGCCGTTGCGTTTTGTTCCCTCCACCTATCTTTACAGACTTAATCTATTTAGTACACTCTTAGGTATTTCCTTACACTTCCTCAAACAGCTACCCAACAGTAAAAGAAGTAAAATCATTACTCGTGTATCAGTCGATTTTCCATGTCTATTCGTCCAAAATAGATTTTCCGGGTTTGTTTAGTGTACGGTTCGGTTTTTAACTTGAATCCAACGAAACACCTAATTTTACATCATAATAACATTTTAGTAAACTCTCACAAAACATTATATATAGGCCTAATGGTAGAGTGTTCACCAATGGTCTGGGAGACTGGGGTTCAATACCACGTCTTGTCATACCAAAGACTTTAAAAATGGTACTTGATCCGTCCTTGCTTAAAACTCAGCAATGTAAGCTACATATCAAGGGTAAAGTGGAGCAATCCAGGGAAATGAGTAGTGCTCTCCTCTAAACCTCGGTGTAGTAGCAATTGAAAAGAGAGCCACTGGTCGCCCTCTACTGCAGTCGCCAATTTTACTGTTTATATATATATATATATATATATATATATATATATATATATATATATATATATATATATATATATATATATAACTTATAATTCTGTTGGTGTGAAAAAAACGGATTGTACAATTTGCAAATTCAAAAACTGATATCTGGGAAAAAATTCAGTAAAAAATACAAAAACATATATATAAACTCACAAGAAGACCAAATTTATTCATGTTAAAAAATAAAAATGAACAACTAACCGGTTTCGGTCCTACCTGGTCACAGTTAAACTAGGACAATGATTAAGACAAAAGAAAAGCAAGAGACTCTAAATCGTTGTCCTAGTTTAAATCAGGTAGTTGTTCATTTTCATGAATAAATTTAGTCTTTTTGTTTGTTTAATTAAATTTCGTACCCCCCCCCATTGAATATTCATATATATATATATATATATATATATATATATATATATATATATATATATATACGATGGAAATTTATGAAGGGTCATAAATTTAGAGACATTTTTGGAAAAATCAAAACATATTTTTGAAACAGACTCTTTTTCTTTAAATAAAGGCTCAGCATTGTCTACAATTGGTTTATAATATAAAAAAAGCAGTATTTTGTTAATTTTTTCAATCGTTTTGATCATTTTGGCCGACCTGGGTTTTGCAGGAAATCACTAAATCATTCAATACTTTTTTTTTATTATCATCTCAAATAGCAGCAAAATTTCATAGAATAACAATTAATATCGTATTTATTGTCCGTGAAAATTATAGAATCTAAAACAATTTCGATAAAAAGTTATACCTACTTTTTATGATGAAACTATGACGTTCTGAACATTATAGCCGCAACTGTATACGTGGTCCTTTAATAAGTTTCCAGACTTTTTGTACAGGGATTTAAAATTGTTGTAGACCCTTGAAAATTCAGTATGTTATTGCTATACACCTTATGAGATGACTGATTTTATGATTTCAGGTTCAAATGAACAGCTACAGCAGCAACTGGAATACACTCTACTAAAGCCTGATTGTAATAGCTGATGAATTTCAAAAATGCATCCTGGACGTGAGGACACTTTAGAAGAACGATATACAATAGAATTCTGTTTTAAACTTGGAAAAAATGATGCCACAGAAACGTATGGGATGCTTCAGACTGCTTTTCGACCACCTTGCATGAATAAAGCATCAGCTTTTGAGTGGCATAAGAGATTCAAGGAAGACAGACGGTCTGGGAGGGATGATGAGAGGTGTGGGAGTAGTACGTAAGTCAATAGACCAGGGTTAATTGGCCAAAGGGTTAGGGTTAGGGTTACTATGTTGAGGTTTTAAGGGAGTTCAGGAAGAGATTCCGTCGGAAGAGGCCAGCACTCTTCAAATCAGGTAAGTGGCATTTCCAGCAGGACAATGCACCAGTCCATAAGTCCATCCTTGTCACAGGCTATTTGACCAAGATTGGCATCAAGACAGTTCCTCAGCCTCCCTATGGTCCCTCTGACTTTTTGTTCTTCCCTAAGCTCAGAGGCTGTCGTCGTTATGAGACAATTGAGGAGATGAGAGAGGCTGTGACGAAGGTCATTGACATGCTAATACAAGAGGACTTCCATGGGGCCTTCCAAAAGTTGTGTGAACGGTACAACAAGTGCATTGCAGCCGGAGGAGATTACTTTGAAGGGGACTAGAGTTTCAGGTGTGTACTATCAATAAAAGTGCCCATACGAAAAAAGTCTGGAAACTTATTTAATGATCCTTGGATAAAAAAAGCAGAACCCAAAAACTTTTCTATTACTTCTACAAAAAAAAAAAAAGGAAAATAATTCTAATTCTTTTTTTGGGGTCACACTATATATATATATATATATATATATATATATATATATATATATATATATATATATATTAGAATAATATAGACTCAGAGACAACGGCTCTTAGTGACTTTCAATTTCTCGCTTAGGTGATCATCACCGTTAAGTCTTCACCTTTCCTAACTTAGACAGATTTGTAATATAACTGATATTGAGCACCCTTTATTCATTAATATAGCTAAGTACATTAATAAGCTTAAATATGCGTGTATGCGTGCGTGCGTGTGTGTGCGCGCGCAAGAAACAAAACGACAGTAAAGAAAATACGTTTCACTAGTTGTCTAACGTCATTATGATGTAAACGATTGTATTCCCTAAAAAAAAGTCAATTATAATTATCAATATAAAGTATTTGAACGCTTAATTTCAACATTTAATCTAAATTCAAGTTTTTGTATGACTTGTTTCAGATCTGGATGGAACGAATTTAAAAAGGCGCCATATTTTACTCGAATACTTTCGGCCGCCTCTGGAGGCCATGTTCGGAGGAACAAATATAATATGGAGCTATTTTTAGTTAGAATATTTCTGTAGTTCGAGGTGGGTATGTATGTGTTTTCGATGGAAAGAGTGCCAAATAATGTGGTAGACATCTCGACTGATTTATGACCGAAGGAAAAACAAAAACTCCGAATTCTTGAAGCTTAAAGATTAACAAGATCGATTTCAAATGTAATTCTGATATACCTTCGACATTTTTTCAACCTATTTTTCCAATTTCCCGCATTAAAATTCTTTTCTACCCTAAATTTCACTCTTACTTGTTCCTCCTCTTATTCTTAATATAAACTTAGAGGACTCGTCATTTTGTTTGTCCTTTCATTGTTTCCTCACCCAATAATGGTTCCTACTGGGGCCAAAATACTCCCGAAAAAAATTACGTCTTTTTTAAATGCAGTTTATCCAAATCTTAAGCGACTCATTCGATGACTTGATCAGATCAACAATAAAATGGGTAGAAACAAAGTGTCTGTCTTATTTAATCGAACACACACACACACACACACACACACACGCTTACACTTACACATACACACACACTCACACGGACACACACTCACACAGACACACATACACACTCACACAGACACACACTCACACAAACACACATAGTCTCCCTCCCTCTCTCTCTCTCTCTCTCTCTCTCTCTCTCTCTTTCTCTCTCTCTCTCTCACAAACACACACGCACACACACCCTTCTTACCCAGCCATGTCTGTGTGCTGATATATTTGACTTTTCTGATACTTGAGGCAAATTTATAGTTTAATATTATCCCATTTGATTCTATGCTCGAATATCAGCCGTTTGTGAAATTTCCAGTGTATCACTGTTCATACTCAGTCATGTCTACGTATTGATAAATTCTACTTGTCTCATAACTCTTGTGTAATTTATGTTTTGTGGTCATACCATTTAATTTTATGCCTGAATCTTGGTCATTTGCAAAATTCTCAGTGTATAACCGTTTATACCCTGTTATATATCAGTATGGTGAGAAATTTGTTGTTTTTTTTCCTTCTGCACCCCCCACCACCGAAAGGAATTTATGGATTGGAATCATATCATCTGATTCTCTGGTTGAATCTAGGTTGTTTACAAAATCCCCAGTGTATCACCGTTCCAACTCAGTCATGTATGTATGATGATGAAGACTTTTTTTAATATTCGGGGACAATTTATAGCTTGTAATAATACTATTTGTTTCCATGGTTGTATATAAGTCGTTTATGTTTCCAAATTTAAAAAAAGACCAAACGAACTTTGTTACTAAGATAATTATTCTCGGTTAACGAAAAATAACTAATTTCTTATTGATAGATATATAAAACAGATATGTAGAATAGTTATAAAACATTATTATTAAGAAACAAGAAAGAACCCGCAAAAAACAAAAATATTTCATTTGATAAATCTCCAAAGTTTCATTCAGATTATTAAAAAATCTTTACAAAAAACAGCGTGAAATTGTCACTAGAATATTCATTCCATTTCATGAAACAGAATGTATGGTTGGTCAGTTTATTTTCTATCAGAGATTTATCTTTTGTAAGTATTTGGTATAAATTGCTAATTGGTGTTGAGGAGCCCCCGTGGCCTTTTGGCTAGAGTGCTTGATTGAGATAACGGAATAAGTGAATTCGAACACAAATCGCGTGCGCTATTATCATATTTACCAACCCTTCCGCACGGGTAAGATATGACACAAGGTCAATTTTTAAGCGGAGTTTAACAGGTTTGAATTCAGAGTTTTCCTTCTCCTAGTAGCCTCACCAAGGCAGAAGAACCTAGTCTGACCTATTATTTACCCATAGTTGGAGGGAGAATAATTGGATTCATACCTTTCCCAAGGGTATTAGTACTATGTGAAATGCAATCAGTCTCGTCCAGGATTATGCTCACTTGGGAACTAATATCTTTGGGAAAGATATAAACCCTTTTATCCCCACTGCTATGGGTTAAATCGAATCACTTCTGTTCTTCAACAAAGATGGTTTTGGCATTAAATCATCATCATCATCATATCGCGCTGGTAGCACGGATATCCCTGAACCTCTCTCGCCACTCCTCCCTATCGTTCATCGCCCTAGATAGGTCTTCAGGACAACAGCCTGTATCCTCACATAGCTGCTGAATGTACGTTCGAGCTGGTCGTCCTGCTTTTGCGCGGCCATGTGTGGGGATCCATAAGAGTACATCTCTTATGAGTTCATCTCTGCTTCTCCAGCATGGTTAAATAAGTTGGAAGGATTTTGAACATATTTCAGTTTCTCTCGTCGTGTCTGAGATTCAAGTTTTAAGCCCTTATCTTGTATAGACGGTACATCAACTAGTATTTTTTCTATACATACGTCCTTTTTTTCTTCTCATATTTCATGTATTTACATTCTCATTTATTTTTAGAGTACTCATTATATGATAAAGCCATTATTATAGATATTGTGTTTCATAATCTAATCTAATCTTATCTAAAAAGTAATTTATATTATATCATATTATAAAAATCTCTTTCTTTCTTCCCCCACCCAGTGTGCGCGCGCATGTGTGTGTGTGTGTGTGTATGTGTAAGTGAATGTGTTGGTTGCTTGGTTGGTTGGTTTTTGTGGAATATCAACCTTTGTAGGTTATTTAACGCCAAATCCATTTTTATGTAGATAGTCAGTTTTATTTCAAATAATTCAGTTTAGTATGAGTACACAGTTTAATTGTGAAAACATTTCTATTTCAAGCTATTCAGTTTAGTCAAATAGTTTTTATTCAAACAATTCAGCTTAGCATAAGTACGCAGTTTAGTTCAATTTAACCCATTGATAGGGCCCTATCAGGTGCTACCATTCCGGGCCAGAGTTGACCTGGGAGCAATGGCAATGAAAGGGTACTCCGCATCCCCCAAAGCCCCAGCATCACAGGAACCTCACCATCAGATTGTTTAGTGTCATATCCAGGACACTCATAGGGGAAGGGTCTTACCCCTCTGTAGAGGTGCAGTCGGTGTATTCTATAGCCCCAACCGACTTGGCAAAAGTGAAAGTGTGTATTCATGTATATATATATATATATAGTTATGGCCAAGAGTATTGGTCACATGATTCAAGGGTCTTAGAAAAGGTGACTGGATCTCTGCAGAAGGGCAAGAACCCCTAAAAATAGCTGTGAGTAAACTCCCTCAAATAGTGAGAATCCAGTTTTGAAACTCCGAGGAATGCGTAGTAACCCTTCATTCCCATTACTCCCAGGTCCACCCTGATTCAGAGTGGTTGTGTCTGTTAGGGTCCTATCTATGGATCAAAATCATCTATGGATGAAATACATTTTCGGATCAAATTAATCTATTTAAAGATAATTATTAGTTATCGATTAGACCGTGTACAAAAACATGTTAAGAAATAGCTACACAAAAATGTATCTATGAACATGAAATGGATGCAATTCCCAAACCACAAGGCATATAATAACTCTATATGTTATATAGTCACATATGTAGATTCACATCTACATACATGCACATATATATGTAGAATAATTCACAGCGACACAACGATAAAGACGCAAGAGGGAAAACGCCGGAAGACTTCTTTAACAATATTTTTACCTCTCAATTTATTGCAAGGTTTGAAAAGGGTTGTTGAAGCTTTGCATGTGAGAGGGTGCTGGAGACCGAACATAAACTTCATATTTTGACCCCACTGTTATGACCGTCACGTTGTGTCTTTCTTGTTCTCCTGATGTTGGGGTCAACTCCATCGGGGGTTTTCCGAGGGCCCCCTCGGTCGGGTGTGGCTTTCCCTACCACATCTCGTCTCTAACCCTCTGGGAGTCTGCTGGCAACTGCTTTGGCACCCAACTCAACTCAATTATATAATAATTCAACGCCCACACGATCCCCCACTGGATCTTTGAAATCGAATGTTTAATCGTCATCAAGCGGAAATAACTGTCATGCAGTTCAGAGGTTACTCTCTTCCGGTGCATCACTGTAGTGGTACAATGGGACCTTCACTTTGTCCCATATCATAAGCCTTAATCCGCCCACGCGATCTCTTTCGAATACTGGCCATTGGAATGTGTCACTTCCTTCCGGTGTATCACCTTGGAATAGCATTTTTGGGTCGGGTCGAAGGTCAAAATATAACATATATAGGTTGACATGCCACTAAAATCAATCAATCAACAGGATTTTTAAAAAAATATTTCTATTATTGCTGCTACTCTAAAACCTGAGAGGAATATATTAAATACATTAATTGACAGATAATATTTACTAACTCAGTGAAGTCTCCGTTGCATAATAGACATCGTTCTCGAAGTAAGCAAGTTCGACCTCAACCCAAATTATTATGTACACTTTCACCTCTAGGGAGAGGTATGAGCCTCCAGTTATGGGTTAAATCCTCTCACAGCCCGATTTTTTAAAAGGATGGCATTGGAATTAAATCAATCACAACGGCGATTGGCCACTAAAAAAAAATATTCCAAATTTAAATATAATGATAAGAACATGGAGGAACAGTCGATTTCCAAAATTAATTCTATGAATTAATGATTTTGTGACCATGAATCAAGGGTCGACTTATACATGAGTAAGCATGGATGAAATTTGAGCATGATGGGAAAGGACTTGGACCAACCCTTAGCTTTAAAAATGGATATATTAATGATTTTGTGACCATAAAAGAAGTGTCGTCTTATAAACGAGGATGACGTATATGCGATTATGCGATGTTGTAATTAGTGGAACGTCAATTGAGTTTTACGCAAATTTATTGGACATGAGATTTTTTGGATACTTTCCAAAAACATCAATTAAACAAGATAAAAATTGCAATTCGTGATTGACTTCTATTTAAATTATTAATTTGCCAATTTCTGCTGACCAATCAGAGCACGCCACGCACCACGACCGATAATTTACAACCTTTCCGTGTACTTTGAAAGAACATTGAAGATCTGACTGGCACGTGCGAAGTTTTTTTTTCTTCTTTTTTTTTTTTTTTTACAATGGGAAAGACAAAGGTGTTCGCTAAAAAATTTCGTGACATGATAATTGGCTGTTATAGTCGTGGAATTGGATATCGAAAGATCTCTAACGAGCTGAAGAGATCTTTCAGTACGATCTGAGCCACCATTTAAAAATGGAAGGAACAAGACCTGACTACTGGCTTACCTAAAAAAAGAGGATGTCCTCATGAAATAAATGAACGAGGATCTAGAACCATTTCTTGTAAAATAATGTGTAAGCTATTTAAAACTTGAGAACTTCAGAGGGATCAACTCGTAACTCGGCACAGACGTCTAGCACTCCTTAGGGTAAAACTGCCAAGGACCAGGAACGTGAAAATTCGTCTAAAATTTGTCTATCTGGATTACAAGACACTTGCTTTATTTTGGGATTAAATGATATCGTCCGGCTAAAATCAAATTGTTTGGGATAAACAGTTCAAGACATATGGAGGAAAATACTTCTTTGGACGACAAAAAATGTTTACCTTTTTTAGTATTGACGCATTGTATTCAAAAGGAACAATGGATATATATATATATATATATATATATATATATATATATATATATATATATATATATATATATATATATATATATATATATATACATAAAGAAGAAAAGATGCACATTTTGCTTTATCCAGAGCCTGAAAAATTATCAAATAAGAGATGTGAATTAATAGCTAGGTGTAGACATCGGGCTAAATTTAAACTATAGATAATTAACATAAATAATTTAAAAAAACAAAAAACATAGGATTAAATTAAGAATTAATGTGAATGAATAAAAATAAAATAAAATGATAGATAGAAAATGTGAAAAAACATATCATATATACGTACTAATCATTAAAAGTGTAACTGATTAATAGGCTCTAAATTAATTTGATTTAAAAAAAAGTTAAATTCAATTAAATCCCGAAATTAATTTAATATAATTTTTACTGTATCGTTACGTAAAGTTATTGAATAAAGTTATTTTTCTAATTTAATATTAAATCTGTCGTTTTAAGTTTAAAAATAATTAAAATTAAAAAAAACTTTTTAAAAATTAATTTACTATAATTCTAACCGACAATAAAACAAAAAACGGAATTGGGCTAAATGAGGAGATGAATCTTCACCCCTCTTCTCTCCCCTCCCACCTTCTTTCCAGTGTCTATTCTGAATTATTTTATCCATAAGATCTGAAGAAGTCCTGTTCATTTTTTTTCGTGTTTTTTGATTTTTCAAAAACGCATAACAGGATGGAAATAAATTTATAATCCTAATGTGATTTGTTTGTTGTTTTTTTTTATTAATGAACTTATTGCTCTGTAATGTCTGTTACATTGAGCTCTTTACCAGGAAAATTTAAATGTTCACTCTTGAATAGTTTTCTTGTCCTGATGGAATTACTCCCAACTCCTGTTTAACTGGACCAAATAAGATATATATATATATATATATATATATATATATATATATATATATATATATATATATATATATACTGATTGAGAAAATGTTTCAAAGTGTGAAGTTTCTCAAACTATAAAAAGGGTACATTTTTCAGCAAGATAACAATATTTAAGTAAAATTGAAAAAGTAACTCTAAACCTATAAAATCAGGTTTGATCGTTGTCTGGTGAATTCCCTAATGTAAATCTTATAGAAAACTTTTGGAAGAAGTTTTGATTTAAAGTTGATCCCTGGAATCCCCAAAAGCTGAGTGATCTGAAGACGATTTCCTCTCAAGATCGGAATAAAATCGGTTTTAATTTCAGCACGAAGCTGACTTCAAATTATTCAAAACAATTGACAGTCATCAAATCGAATGATCGTTACGTCATCAAACACTGAACACGATTTATCAGTGAATGGATAGACCGGCAAACATTTCTTTATTTCGATTTAGATATGGTATAACCAAAGTCTTTTATATGTTCAAATCGATTTTAATAACGATGATAGAAATTTCTATTTCATAAAAAAAATATGTCTAATAATTTTTCATATCACTCTGTATACATTCAGCTAAAAATAACTTGGCCCAGAATACACCGACTGCTTCTCTGCAGAGGGGTAAGAACCCCCACCACCACCAACGAGTGTCATGGATATGACACTAAACAATCTGATGGCGAGGTTTCAGTAATACTGGATTTTTGGGGAATGTGGAGTACCCCTTCATCGCCATCGCTCCCACGTCCACTCTGACACGGAAATGGTAGCACCTGATATGGTTCTATCTATGGGCGAAATAGAACTACACTATGTACTTATGATAAACTGAACTGTTTAAAATAGAACTTTTTTTTTATTTGTATAAAATGGATTTGGTATTAAATATCCTACAAAGCTTGATATGCCATAAAACACAAACAAACTAAAAAATAACAAAAATAACATTATATAAACTTGTAGACGTCGATTTCATATATAAGTCGACCCGATTCATTGATGCAATTAATTTCTAAAGCCAAGGGTCGTTATTAATCCTTGTCATCATCATCATCATCAAGTCGTGCCGCCAGCACGGATATCCCTGACCCTCTCTCGCCACTTCTCCCTATCATTCATCGCTTTTGGCAGGTCTTCAGGGTTACATCCCGTATAAAATCAATCCTTGATTTATAGTCTCAAAATTTTTAAGGCAAAGGTTACTGCTAGTTGTTCCCATTATGTTTGAATCTCAACCATGCTTACTCATGTATTGGTCGACCCGACACTTATCCTCACAAAATCATTAATTTATGAATATTCATTTTGAAGATAAATGTAGTCCTTCCCATTCTGCCTGATCTTCAATCTTAAACAATTTTATTCAAGTTTTGCCAAAGATTATATTTTAAAAAGTTGGCCATACAAAATTACATACGATACATATAAAGTTTAGAATCCCCTTCGTGCATATATATATATATATATATATATATATATATGCGATCATCAGAGCAAACAGTTCTTCCATGCCGGGTATCCCTTAATATACAATAGTATGTGGTATGATGGGAACGAAGATACAGTTCGTGAAGCATTCTGGGAAGGACGGTCGAGTCTATGCTGCAGGCTTATTTACGCGAATATATAGTAATAAATTTGTGACTGTTTTATCGATCTAATTCATTATTTTCTTGTGTTTTATATCTTCTTCTTCTTCTTCTTCTTCTTCTTCTTATTATTATTATTATTATTATTATTATTATTATTATTTAACTCTTTGTGAGTTTTTTCACACCAGCTAACGCTGGCGAACTTTCACTGGAGACTGAGTGACAGCAAGTCTTCTCAGGTTTGCAGCACTCTTCTCAGTATTCTGGCTGATTTCAACAATGATGTAATCTGGATGGTCTCAGTTCTTCCTCTGATTTTCAACTCTTCCTGTTCCCTGTTCAAGCCTTTGGGAACCGTTTCAAGTGCACCAACTACTATTGGTATCACCGTCACTCATGTTTCATTGCTCTTTGAGTTCATTGTCGAGGTCCAAAAATTTTCGCTTTCTTGAATTTCCACTCTGTGGTCCTTTGGAACGGTAACATCCACTAGACGGCAAGTTCTCTTTTTTTTTTCTTTCTTTTTGTTAATCATTACAAGGTATGGTTTTCTGGCCGGGATTAGGTGATCGGTTTGTATCTCAAAATCCCAGTAGATTTAATGAGTTTAATTTTCGAAGACGGATTCTGACTTGTGCTAATACCATTTGGTAACATGGTCAAAATTCAATCTCACGCACAACTCCCAGTCGATCACCTTTTCTACCAAGTCGTGCCCTGTAATTTTTGTGCAAGCTTTCTGTATTCGTTTACCGTGATTGATCATTTCATCTTTCTCTCCATATAACTTACACTTGCCATTCTGTTGCGTAGAATCCATTTTCGCTTAATCATAATTGGTATTTACGGCGTTGTTTTGTGCTGCTATTAGTAGAAATTCAGTTTCTCTTTTTAGATTTCTCTTTCTATGCCATATACATGTAATCTGGGGCTTATTATCGTTAGTTTGTCGCTTGAAATATCCATACAGTTGTTTTACTTCCCATTTCTTTTTCTTCAATTTTTTCAAGTTTTTCTATATGTACATTTAGTTGCTGCAATTAATCTTTTTTTTGCTTTTTTTAATGTAGTCCTCGTGTCACTGTGCTAATGCATCCTCTGTGCTGCCAAATCCGCTTCCTCCTTCTTTTCTTGGTATACAGTCTTAGATTTAAGGCCTCGAGATAGTCATCAGCTTTCTGGTTTTTGGCTCATTTGTCTGAGGAGATTTTATGAGAGGTTCCGAGTATCTTATAAACGTTTGGTTTGGTTTGGTTTAGTTTGCTCTGGTTTAATGGCATATCAACCATTGTTGGTTATTTAATGCTACATCCTGTTTTTACATATATATTAAATATATGATCTGTAAACATATTTTGTAGATATACAGAGATAAATGATCAAACCATTCTATTTCTAACAATTCAATTTAGCACTTCAACAAACTTGAATGGTTCCATGTATTACTATGTATCATGAACAATTCAATTAAACATCAGTCATTTATGTACACACTGTTAAATAAACAAACAGTTCTATTCTAAACAGTTCAATGTAGTATGTCATTTGCTGGCATACAATTTAAATGCTAAACAGTTCTATTTGACCCAAAGATAGGACCCTATCAGGTGATACAACTCTTGGCCAGAGTGGATCTTGGAGCGTTGACAATGAAGGGGTAATCCGCATTGCCCGATGCTCCAGCATTCCTTCTTTCTAAACGTTCCAATGCTTTCCTGATTTTATCGATATATTCCTTCCACCGTTTTTGCCACTCATAATCATTGTTTTACGACCTGTGAGTTTTTCACACAAGCGTTGGTTGCATTGACAACACGTCTGGTCAAATATCCGGGACTCCTCTCAGTATTCTGGCCAATCTCAACAATTACGTGGTCTGGATGGTATCTGTTCTTCCTCTGATTTCCAGTTCCTCGAGTGTTTTTTCAAAGCCTTTGGAAACCGCTCTAAGTGTATCAATTTCAAGTTATATCACCGTCGACCTCATCTTAGTTTTTTTTTTTAGTTCTCAGACAATATTCAAATACTTAATCTGTTTGCACCTCAGTTTCTCTCTGAAGGTTTTCCTTTCTTAGCTACGTCCAAGTTTTCTCGTTTGAGATATTGTTAGTCACTTAAAACGTCTATAGATTTGTTTTCTTCCAATTTTTGTTTTCTGGTTATTTCCGGTCTGCTGGTCCTCATCTTGTCAGAATTGTTTCAAGTAGCTGTAATCTCTCTTCCTCCATGCTTTTCTATATAGTCTTTGAATCGATGTATCGATGTGTGAATACTGTCTTCAATGTTGGCAAGTCCTCCTATTCCTTCTTTTCTTGACACATATAGTCAGTCAACGTCATCTCTGGAAAGCTATGCCTTATGCATGGTCATTTGTTTTCTTGTTCTCTGATCCATTTGTCAAAGTTCTCTTATCTACTTCAAGAATGGTCCAGTGTATCTTACGAGTGTAAGAGCCCAGGTATTTGTCTTTTTTATTAGGTTCCTGTTATATAGTCTTTTTTCAAGAAGCTTTCTGGTTCTCCTGAGATACTCTTTTTTAATTTTGTTTCTTTTTTCTCCACTTTTTTGATGGTGTCAGCTTCCAATATTCCTTAGTATTTGTACGTTTCCTTTTCTCGAAGAGTTCTAATTTTTGATGTTGTCCATGAACATTACGAGATTAATCTTTTCCTGCGATTTACTAACTTTGCATCCTCCGATGCATTTCCTAAGTATGTGGTAGCGCGGAATTAAATCTATTACACATATTAATGGTAATAGTGCATCACCTTGGAATATACCTGTCTGGATCTTCGCTTCTGCTAAGCTTTTCCTTCCTGCTGTTAATTCTACTCGATAGGTTTTCATAGGTTTCTCGATAAAGTTTATGACTTCGTCTGATAATTTGTATATTTTGAGGCAGTTTATTATCCAGCTCTGCGGGACTATATCATATGCCTTTTTCTAGTAAAACCAGGCCATAGCTAGATTTTTCCATCTCGTCTCCCTCTCGTTGAGGATATGTCAATCGATATGGAGTAGTCCTCCTGTGTCTTTGAATCCTTTGCGGTATCCTTTCTGCTCCTAAGGGAACAATCCCCGGTTTATTAGCGAGTCGTAAATACCTTCCATTATTTGTGCCGTAAATATTTTCCACATCTTAGGAAGGCATGTTATGGGTCTGTAGATTTTTGGCGGCAGCACCTTTGAGGGGGTCGTTTTGGATCTATGTGGTTTTTCGTTTGGTCAACCATTCGGGTACGTCTGCTTCCAGTAGGCATTTATTCCTTTCGATAGCAAAAGTCTGTCGTGGATAGAGGTGACTGTTTTGAACCAGAATTCATTCATACCATCACGGCTTTCCATTTTTTTCTAGTGTTGTTTTAAGTGAATCGATGTATATTATTGTCATCGGTTCTTCTTTGAGTCCCAACTCTTTTGATGTGTAGCTTATTCTTACGGCTTTTTTGTTATGTTCTCTTGGTTGCTATATTGTGCTCCAACATTTTGCTTCCTTTGCATCAGGTGGTTGGTATGTCTTCGTGCCATCTGCCTCTACTTGCAGGTAGAATTTTTTTCGTTCTTTTGGAATGTCCTGTTTCGTCTGTATTGTTTTACCCTGGGTCTTATTTTATTGTATTTCATTTTTTTTACTTTATTCATTTATTCGTGTTTTTGTCTTTGGAGTCGTTAGTTTTCAGGTTGCTTAGTAGAACTTGTTTTCATTACAACATTTGTATATAAGTTCTGGTCGTTTGTTTAAAAATATGTTTTGTTTTGGAAAATTGATTATAGCTCTTTTTTTCTATGCAAAGGTTACAAAGTTTTGAGGTGTTGTAGTGAGCTGGTTTTACTTTTCTTAATTTCCATATTATTTTTTTGTGTATTTCGGTTAGATTTTGGAGAGTCCCAAATGTGTCTAAAAAGTGTTGTGTTGTGTTTGCTTTTTTTTTATCTTTAAAAGATTTTTGTGTGTGTTTGTGTAACCCCATTGTTTCCAAGGGCCTTCTGTGACGCATATAAATATTTTTCTGTGTTTTCTATAGATCTTACGGTGGCCTGGTATACAATGCTTTTTTATGCAATTTCCATTTAGGGGACATTCGTGATTTATTTTGCAATTATAGGTTTCTTTGCTTTGTTGTTGTTTGTAGTGTGCTATCGATTTTTTTTTATTAGGGCTCTTTTATTATTTGTTGTATATTTTCCGTTTGCAATTGTAACTAAATTTTAGTGAATTCCTTTTGAGTGTTTTTTTTTAGTTTGTTTGATAAGGAGATGAATTTTTCTATTGGTTTAAAAATTTTTGTATAGCACGGTGTGTTAAAGGAAATAATGTTTCCGTTTCAAGTTCTTTTTTTCTGCTAGAAGTGTGCATTTTTTTTGTGACAACCAACTATTTTTAATGCTGTTTCTTAGTTTTCTGTTGTGGACCAGTAAAGGGTCCGGAAGAATAACACAACTCGGGTTTGCGTGGCACAAATTATAGGCTTCGCTTCTTTTGTTTAATGGCATATCAACTTTTTAGGTTATTTAATGCCAAAGCAATTCTCCTAGAAGAACAGTAGTGGTACTATTTAACCCATAGCTGGGAGGATAGGGGGGTTCTAACCTTTCATACCTTTCCCAAGAGTATTTGCCCGAAAGTGAACGTGGTAGCCCGACTGGAGTACGAACACACTTGCTACGATTCCGCAGTCCATCGCTTTAACCATTACACCACGAGGACACCCCCGAACAAATTATATTAACGAAGTGTAATACAACATATGTACAAAGTGTTAGAAGTCAGTCCGACTGCCGAGTGTTGTAATTTACTGAACATTTTGCTCAGATGTGGCACAAGGCCGTATGAATGGGGCTCCCAATGAGACTCAAATTCATTCGTGAAGGTTTGCTAATCTAGCTTCCAAACCATTACACCACCCGAGGTGCCCCCGACTAACAAGTGTTCGCCGGGATTAAGTACAGAGCCCGGTATTAATAGTTACGGAAGAGTTCATTACCGACCGCAGGTTGGGTACCAATATCATTTTCTTTAGCTTTATTGAGGATGATTTCGTTGAATGAGCTGTAACACAATTTTTGACTGATGGATTGTGTTTTTTTTATTATGGAAGTGGATGGTTGGAGGAGGTATCTATGTTCAATGGAATGTCGTTTTGTTTTCTACATGATTGGTTGGTTTCTGTTTTTAGGTTAAATGTTACATCTAAGAAGTCTGTTTCGTTTTGGTCACATTGAATATTTTCATCATCTGTTTTCTAATTCTTCTGTTTAGATCTTCTTCATTTTCACAGGATTATTTGTGCGTCTTCTCTGTCATAAGTCTGTTACGTTTTTTCATGGTATCAGCTAATGTTCCAAAATGTATTTTCCTACCAGTTCGCAATTTTTGAACCCCATCGTAGCTGCCCATTGTTACGTCAAAGATGACTTGTATGGCTATCTTTATCCTGATTTTTCGTTATCCTAACTTAGATCTATGCATGCTCTAACACTGATATTGAGCACTCTTTATCGATACATCAGCCAATATTCTTGTTTAAGGAAAGTTGAAAGACATATGAAAAGCTCATTAAATAATTACATTTCAGTTAATTTAATATTCTATCTTAATAATTTCATTATCAATCGGAAAATTAAAACTTTGGGTTATGATGGCTTAATTAACTACATTAACAATATATATATATATATATATATATATATATATATATATATATATATATATATATAATTATGCGTATGTGTTCCCGTGGTCTAATGGTTATGGTTGTAGGAAATGGACACGAGGACACGAGTTCAAATCCACGACGAAGCAGATTGCATTTCACATAGCAGTAATACCCTTGGGAAAGGTATGAATCCAATTATCCTCCCTCCAGCTATGGGTTAATAGTAGGGCAGACTAGGTTCTTCAGCCTTGGTGTGTCAACTAGTCCTGGAGAAGGAAAACTCTGAATTCAAACATGTTAAACTCTGCTTCAAAATTGACCTTATGTCATATCCCGCCCGAGCGGAGGGGTCGGTATATATATATATATATATATATATATATATATATATATATATATATATATATGTGTGTGTGTGTGTGTGTGTCTGTGTGTGTCTGTGTGTGTGAGGGGAATTATATGCAGGATTTAGCTTGCACGCGTTGTTATTTGTGGACTTTAAATATGACGAAATAACAAATAAGATAAAATGATATAAATGAGATTATTCAAGTGTGATTGTCGTGTGTACGAGGGAGGTATACATGGCAAAACGGTTATTGTCTTTAGGACAAAGATTACTTCAAATCCTTGTTGAGGCTGTTTGAGTTTCACTTTATTCTAATGTCCTTGGGAAAGGCATGGACCCATCTCTTCCTTCCCTTGCAATGGGGAAATAGTAGGGCAGCACTGAAGCTAAAAGCTTTGCCTCTGTGGGAGAATTAGACGTTATGAAAGGCATCTAGATGTAAAAATATCGGTCCCATCGACATAAGAAAGCCTCAATTTGTAAAGATGCGATGGTGAGAGCCGGGGATATTTAAACTGAGATTGAAACTCGTCACCCGAAAAGACAGAAACAATGAGAGATGTGCAAGGTGAATGATGGGATGTGTATGAATTATTGAAATTGAATCAGCGATCCCAGATTATAAAACTAACGACCAGAACCATTTTAGCCTCTTTAAATATAATAATGTACTTTGCTTTTTGTACTCAGGAATTTACAAAACAAGGCTTAGTATGGCACAAGGCTATTCCTTTTGAGAGTTTGGATGAATATCATTTTGAAAAGTAAGGAATTTAACTCAACTACTTCGGTATTCAGAAATGAAGTTGAGCCTAGCGTAACGGTTATCGGCGTAAAAAATGGAATCAGTGAACCGAGTTCAAATACTAGATGAGTCTTTCTGTATTTCGCTTTTTGGTAATACTCTGAGAAAAGGCATGAATCCATCTGTTCTACCCCAGCTATGACCAAAATAGTAGGACAGATTGGGTTTTTTAGCTTTGGTTAGGCAACCAGTCAAAAAGAAGGAAAACTCTAAATTCAAACTAACTGTATAAAAATCCCCTCGAGTTATATCCTCCCCGTAGCAATAGGGTTTGGTAAAAACATATTCAGTGCTTAGATACAAGAAAAATTTATTAGTTGATTGATAAATCGATACACTAATAAATCATTCAACAAAGTCTATATAAATCAATAAACTGATCAATCGATTTTATTAATTGAAAAAATATATCATTGTATTACAAAACAATTAATAATAAATCGATAAATCAATAAATTAATTAATAAACTAATAAATTAGAATAACCAATTTATACATTAAGTAATCAATAGTGAAATCCAACAAAACTAGATAGTCCGCTGTTTGATTGTATGATTGAATATGTCTGAAATTTATTGGATATTTTATTTAGACTAAGAGAAAAGCAACTAATTCTACAAAACTTTCTGCAATTAACAGGAATTGTCTGCATTGAATCTTACAATGATTAAGGTATCTTTCCAAAGAGCCAATTACAGGAGAAAGTGACGAATGACAATCCAAAATATTTTCTAAGGAAGAAAACCGAAAATTCAAACTGTTTTATTTTCGTAATCAAGTGTCCTTCCAGACGTTTATTGATTTTATTAAGCAAGACTAAACGTTAAACATTACAAGAGAATATCTGGTAATAATAGTTTGCTGATATAAAAGAGGCGATGACTCACTAGTTTTGACGACTGTGTGAGTCATTTACCTTCCCTCTTTCTTCCTTTTTTTTTTCTTTCTGTGTTCCTACCGATCTGGGCTTTTCAATGAGAGAGAAAAGGGGATAGTCATGTGATTGATCACATGTTACACAGGGAAGCTAGAGAAAAAGGGGGGCGTTTGTAGGGTATATTTCAAGGCTTTTGGGAGGCTTTTATGATAATTTTCTGTTTGGAATTATTTTTAAGGAAAGGGAAAGAGGAAAGAAAAACGTAAATATAGAGGGGCTATTTGAACAGGGAAAAGAAAGATAGAAAGAAAGAAAGAAATTATAAAAAAGAAAGAAAAAGCAAAAAAGAAAGAAAGAAAGACGAAATTAAAAGAAAGAAAGAAAGAAAGACGAAATTATAAGAAAGAAAGAAAGAAAGAAAGAAAACGTAAGCAAAAAAGAAAGAAAGAAAGAAAGAAAGACGAAATCATAAAAAAAAGAAAGAAAGAAAGAAAGAAAGAAAAGTAAATTTGCGAAAAAACATAAAAAGAAAAAACTCAAACAAGAGAAAGAAAGAAAGAAAGAAACCAAAAGAAATAAGTGAAAATAATGAGAATGAAGAAGAAAGAAAGAAAAAGCAGTAAATATAAAAAGCAAGAACCAAATGAAATAAAGAAAGAAAAAAAAGAAAGAAAGAAAGAAAGAAAGAAAAAATAAAGAAAAGAATGTGATATCTTTAGAAATAAGGCAGAAAGAAAAAACGAAAGAAAGAAATTGATTGATTAAGGAAGAAAGAATAAAGAAGAAAAAGAAAGAAGAAAAGAAAGCAAGAAATGAACAAAATGAAAATATCGGAAGAAAAAGAAATTTAATGGAAGCGGAATGAAAGAAAAAAAAGAGGGAACATTATGATGGCAACGAGATGCACCAAAGAATGAAAAGGAAAGAAAAAGAAAAGAAGAAGAGAAGAAAATAGAAATTGAGAAAGAAGGAATGAAAACAGGTGAGAAGGAGGTGATAGATATGTTCAAATGAAAACCAAAGACGGAAGATGAGATATGAAGGAAAAAAAGAGTTGTCTTTGAAATTCGCAAATAAGAGGAAAATGGTAGGAATCATACCAATTATTTCTTCTCTGAAAGTATCAGGACTGGAGGAATTGGTTTACAGCAGAACATTACGCCTATAAATTAGCGTTTATATATGGAAATGATTTACTGTTGGAGAAAAAGGATTACGTAATATGTCGCCAGTGGGAAAATAGAGGAAACAAAAATAGGAAAAAAGATGGTAAAATTCATAAACAGAAATAAAATGAAATATCATGATAAACTAAAAATAAAAAGAAAGAAAAAAAGAAAGAAAGAAAGAAAGAAATGATGAGACAGATGTATAAAGAAATCACTCTAAATCCTAATACTGCCATTATATATATATATATATATATATATATGTATATAAGTAATGTTTGGAATCAAATCTGAGGGAATAAGAAAGAGAACGAAGGACGATTAAAAAATTCAACTGACATCATTTTTCGCTCGACCTTTTGTGTGGCTCGTCAGTCTTCTTCTTCTTCTTCTTCTTCTTCTTCTTCTTCTTCTTCTTCTTCTCATAAAATCATTTGCAGTCAGATAACGCTAGAACTCTCGCAAAATATGTCAGTCTCATGTTTTAAATTGTCTTTGTTCGAATTTCATCACGAACTTGACGCACACACATACACACACACTCACACACACACACACACACACACATATATATATATATATATACGATGATCATTCAATGACTAAAATCAATATTGCCTAAGGAGTTTACAATAGAGCATCTTTTTTAATTAATCAATCGTGATAGAGCCTTTCATATCCCAGAACAATTTAAGCAAAACTTTCTTTACGGACCATGATCTATTCATCTACCGAAGAGTCTGTGAGTTTCTTTTTAACGAACGACCGTAGTGGCTGACCCATGTTTTGCCCATTTGTAAATATTTTCTTTCGAAAACGTGTATCCTCTTGTACATTACACATTATTCTTCTAATTTCATATGGTTTGTATTTTGTAGCCAGCAATAATTCGATGACAAACCTCTGTTCAAACACTCTGTTTGATTAAACTTCATTTCGAATAGCCTCAGAACAGATGCTTTTGCAAGATTGAAATAATTTTGCTAAAAAACCATTGCAAATAAAGCTGTGGAAAAAATTCTAGAAAAAAGTGTTTTGTTTTTTTAACAAAAATTACTCTAATTAATTGAAATACCCTTATATATATATATATATATATATATATATATATATATATATATATATATATATATCGGGGAGAGAGTTTTTTTAGATAGACTAGACTTTACTTATAGTTACCGTGCACAGTTGACTATGCTGTCTTATCTTAGTTCTACATATGCTGTATCATTGATATATGTATATAGTCATCAACAGACAGATTGTTTATTGTATCCTTGTGGCTCGACACGCGAGGCGCTTTATATCGGAATCAAAATCCACATAACAGGCTTATGACATACCCTCAGGCCAAGATTGCGACTCAACGTCAGATCGGGAATTTAACGTATATGTATCAAACTTCGTTTGCTTACAATATTGGCTCTGTCGGATACCGGAGTGATCAATTCATTGGGAGAGCTTTGCATTAAGGAAGTGGCAACTGATATATATATATATATATATATATATATATATATATATATATATATATGGGAAATCAAATGTAGTTTTACATTTATTGACCAATCGGTGATTACGCACTGGTTTTAAAATTCCTTTGGGATTCGCAGACCACAATATTTGTCGACACCTTTGGCTACATCAAAACCCAAAATAAATTAAATCTTTTCCTTCCACTATTATTAAAGATAGATTTTTAAACAATTAGATTTATAGATTAATCATTAACCATATTGTTTTATTTCGAGCCTGGATCAATCTTATAAATAAACGACAAATTAGATTCATATTTTGTAGATTTATCGATCTATTCCGGATATTTCAAAACTTTTGACTTCATTTCTTTGGGTGAAAATTTAACATTCTCTCCCTTCAAGGTTGCATTTAATTTTAACATTGCTTGATTATTGTAAATTGAATGAAAACTGTTAGTTTACATAGAAATACACGAATTAATAATCCTTTTTTTGCTGTTGAAATTTCTAGCTGCATCCGCCAACATCTTTGTGCATAAATATACTTTCTCTTTTACATTATTATACATTCATACACAATCCTTTTACACGCACCAAATATGTCAAGTATATTTAAATAACACGAACTTCTACATTATTCATGGGGTTGTCCTCGTGGTGTAATGGTTAAAGCAATGGACTGTGGAATCGTAGTACGCGAGTTCGTACTCCAGTCGCCCTATTACATTTACTTTCGGGCAAATACCCTTGGGAAAGGTATGAACCCCCTTATCCTCCCAGCTAAGGGTTGAATAGGACCACTACTGTTCTTCTTGGAGAATGGCTTTGGCATTAGATAATCTACAAAGGTTTACATGCCATTAAACAAAGAAACCAAACCAAACCAATCAGATTGCTAAACACTTCAAGTCAAATTTTTCAACAAATAAAGGTTCATCAAGGTGACAGTGTCTTTGAAAGTTACGGAAAATGATTAGGAGAATGGCTTTGGCATTAAATAACCTACAAAGGTTGATATGCCATTATACAAAGAAACGAAATACATTATTCGTATGAACATTTCTTGTAATGTAAATATTTGCAAATATTTAGGGAGTAAATTCTTTTACAAGAAAAGTCTTTGAAACTTGTGTTCTCCCGCAAACTTTTGACTCATTTTTGAAGGAATGAAAATTATCAAATTTGTATATCAGTGCTTTATTAAATCATTTTCACGCAATCTGCCGTTCTCTCTCTCTCTCTCTCTCTCTCTCTCTCTCTCTCTCTTTCTCTCTCGCTCTCTCTCTCTCTCACACACACACACACGCACACATACACACGCACATATATATATATATATATATATATATATACATGTATGTATGTGAGTGTGTATGTGTGTGGGCTGTGATAAAGATGTATCGTGGTTGAATTTTTCAATTTTGTATACAATTTTGTATACAACTATTGGAGTTATACGATAAATTGATGGTGTTTAAACTAATTCTAAACGCATCAGAACAATGTTGAGGCTAATCTTTGTACTTTTAGATTGAATATTTTTGGTGAAACACAGGGTTATGAAAGAGAGAAATTCTATAAAAAATTCTAGTCTTACTTCCGTGTGACTTTTTCTCGTATCCTAAACCGAAAATCCCTTTTAATGGTCAGCTTTGGGAAATATGGCGATAGAAATATAAAAGCACAGCTCACACCGAATCCAAAAAGAAAAAAAAAAGGGATTATTGTCTCAGATGTGCTTAGAATAAAAGAAAACTCGCTGTTTACTATGCTCAAAGATGCTACTTGGAAGAAAATGAACGTTTCATTCATTGCACAATCTTGTGTTGGTAATTACTGCCCGCGCTAAAATTTGAACACACCTCGTATTTTGAAGAAAACTAACGTTTCATTCATTGTTAATTTCTTTCTTGGTAAATGTAGGATCAGTTTAGATACTTTTTCAATCATCTCATATACAGGAAAATAGGAGTGGCACACAGAGTTCAAAAGCGAGAAAATTTACGTTCACTTCGCATTTATCCCTTGCGAAAGGGCTGATACCATTTTTCGAGTAACTATGAGTAAGTGGCAGAGTTCAGTGAGTTCTCTTACCATCGTTGTTGGCAACCAATCAAGGAGAATTTACTTTTAGGAATTTTTTGTTCAATAAATGAATAAGGATAATTTTTCAAAAAAAAAAATTCTTGAAGTAGGTGGGTTCATTACGTACAACTGACGTTGTGGGTAAACGCGTAGACATACGTATATAAGTATATATATGTATATGTGCATATATATCTTTATATATATATAACACATTTTTTTTTAAATGACAAAAAATTCTACTTGTGTTAGAAGTGATAATAAAGAATAGACACCTCACACAAAATCTTTTTTAGCTTAGGATCTGGAGCACAATAATAAATCTGACACTGATACAAAATGCTACAGCCTCGCTGGATTACGTGATACTTAGCTGTCATCTCCACACTTTTAAACCAACACCAATGGTCAACGCACTCAAACATGAGTGATGAACACGTCCACCCCCCAAAATTCCTTGAGCACTGAACAAATTCAGAAAAAAAGGAATATCCACGTCCTTGACGATGACTTAAGATGGTCGAAAGTACTCGTACATAGACTATACTACAAAAGGCTTTTGACAGTTTCTAAACTGCTATGAACACAGTTGTTGTATCTCGCTTGCCTACAAAAAAAAAAAAGACGAATGAAAAGCCAGACAACAAATCATTGTCTGTTATTTCCGACAAAATACGGTTTAGTTCATTTTCTTTGATTAATTGCATATCAACTTTCGTGGCTTAGAAAACGCCAAAGTCATTTTCGTAAAATAACAGTTCCGGTACTATTTCCCTCGTGGATGGGGGTGAATAATAAGTGGGTTCATACCTTTCGAAGGGTTATTAGTCTAAAAGTAAACGTAATAGCATGACTGGAGTTTGAACTCACTTGCTATGATGTTGCAGTCCAACATAGAGGGATAAGGGGGTTCATGCCTTTTCCCAAGGTTATTAGTAATAGCACGACTGGAGTTCGAACTCGCTGACTACGATATCGCAGTCCAGCATGTTTGCTATTACGTCACTGTCGCTACCCAAACAATATGTGGGTACAAGTGAATATGCTGCCAAAATATCATATATATATATATATATATATATATATATATATATATATATATATATATAGTACAATTTAATGGAGATTCAAACTCGGTTAAGTCATCATAATAAATTTTTTTCGGCGGAGAATATTACTATACTCTCCGTCTCGTCAGATGACTATTTCCCGTCTACTCTGTGACGGAAGGGAAGCATGTAAATAGTCATCTGACGAGACAGAGAGTATAGTAATATTCTCCGCCGAAAAAAATTTATCATGATGACTTAACCGAGTTTGAATCTCCATTAAATTGTACTATATACGCTCTGAATATGAATTTTGTTATACCCTAGAGGATAAATAGGGAACTAACAATAGCCATACATTGAGCACTCTCATAGATTTATATGATTACCCTCATATATTCTATGTAAAGAATAATCCACACCTACTGTCCTTGGACACTGACAGGATAATTTAGAGATAGTTATATATATATATATATATATATATATATATATATATATACGAGAATGGTGGTTCCACGGGCATTTCTTTCAGGATGAATGAAATGCACGCGGAACCACCATTCCTGTGTGATTGCGTAACATCAGGAAACGGTTACTGTAAACCCGTAATGACATTAACGGACGAAAGTAAACGCGTTTTTTTTTAATCACAATCTGCACACTAAAAATTAAGGTGAACGTTCAATGTAGTCTCTGCTCTTAATTAATCTGGCGTATATATATATATATATATATATACATATATAATTCTTTTAATACCCTGTCCGGTGGCAAAAACTGCTTGGTAGCGCCAGCAGTGGCAGTACCGGCTTTAGCTACCGAAACTGTGTTATCACCCTTGGTTGGCGGCTGATGAAGGCAGGGTATCGCACATGCTTTCACACGTTGTATGATGAAATATATATATATATATATATATATATATATATATATATATATATATATATATATAATAAATTCATCACTTCTGGATTACTTATATATATATATATATATAAGTAATCCAGAAGTGATGAATTTATTATAATGGAAACATTTATAATAAATTCAACACTTTTGGATTTTTCTATTTTCTTCATACTGTCGGATACATTACCATTATTTACTTCCATATATATATATATATATATATATATATATATATATATATATCGTTCAAATTTTGAAGTAGGCTGATTGTGTTTTACTTTGCTTTAATTTTGTGTTGAAAGGCAGGAATATATGTATTCCTCTTCCGGCAATGGGGAAAATAGTTGGACAAATTAGGCTTTATAGATCTTGGTAAAGCAATCATTCTTGAAGAAGAGACTTTGAATTGAAAAACCTCAAGAGTATCGTTCAGAATCTGCAGCATACTGGCTCACTGGTTTTCTGTTATCAACACATCCCAAAAATGTGGCTATTCGCCACAAATCATCACCACTTTAAACAAATCAACTATGTAAACAGTTAAACGGTTAATACCGTTAAATTGTTGGCTAATCATATAGAGGGAGCGACGAAGGGTTTCTACATATATATGGATCGATATAAACAGATATAGATAAATTTGAAAAGACTAAAATAGATAGATAGATAGATAGATAGATAGATAGATAGATAGATATGAACTCGGACAAACAACCATATAAATAGATAGATAGAATGATTAAAATTTTTGGCAAAAAGCCCAGCAGAGTAAGAAAGAACACTTATTGTAGTAATTTACAAAGATCTTTGCCTTGATTTGCCACAAGGCCGGATGAAAGGGGCACCCAATGAGACTCGAACTCACTCGTGTAGGTTTGCTATCATTGTAATGTACAGTTTACAGTTAAAGGAAGCTGTGAAGAGTCATAATTACTCTGATGTGGAAGGCCAAAGAATTTTCTCTTTCCTGTGTAATATACGGACGCAGTTAATATATCCCATAATTAACTAAATTTTGATCTAAGATTTTCATTGTATTATCTTCAATATGTATGATCAATATATGGGATCAATACACGCCAATGAATTAAGTGTATTGACAACTAATCAGATTATTTCGAGGAATATATGTTTTTTTCTTATAATATCATTAGTATGAGAATTTATTGATCCACCGATGTGCATGTGCGTGCCTGTGTGCATTCCATGGGGTTCAGCTTGATTTGACTTATTCTGCCCTAGAGGATATAACGCAGGATAATTCTAAGTGGAAAAAAGCTTGAAATAAGCCCGAATTAATTGATTATCAGTATTTTAAGGGCTGACCATCACTTAGGCTCAAGCACAGACGCCTTGGGCAGTTATCTTAGCAAAAAAAAAAAAATGACTATTCATACATCCATACACTTACATACATAAATCACGATAGATATATGTGTTTGCTTCGCAATAATACATTCTTGAAAGGTATCCATCTAGTAGCTCCAGTGATCTTGAGAAAAAAGGTCTACAGTAGTTCCAGTGATCTTGAGAAAAAAGGTCTACATGTATGCAATGATGATTAGCCGAAGATGGTTGGTTGGTTGGGTTTTATGGCATATCAACCTCTGTAGGTTATTTAACGCCAAATCTATTTTTATGAAAATAGTTCTATTTCAAACAATTTAGTTTAGCATGAGTATACAGTTTAATTGTCAAAAACGTTTCTATTTCACGCTATTCAGTTTAGTCAAACAGTTCTAATTCAGCTAATTCAGTTTAGTGTAAGTACAGCTTTTGTTTACACACAGTTAAATGTCGAAACAGTTCTATATTAAACAATTCAGCTTAGTATAAGTACACATTCAATGTCAAAAACAGTTCCATTTTAAACAATTTTGTTTAGCATAAGCACGCAGTTTAAATATAAGTACACATTTTATTTCTCAAAAACATTTCTATTTCAAGCTATTCCGTTTAGTCAAACAGTTCTAATTCAAACAATTTAGTTTAGCATAAGTTTGCAGTTATTTCTATTCAACCCCTAGATAGGACCCTATAAGGTGCTACCATTCCGGGCCTGAGTGGACCTGGGAACAGTGAAAATGAAGGGGTACTCTGCATTCCCAAAAGCTCCAGCATCACTCGAGCCTCCACATCAGATCGTTTATTGTCATATCCAGGACACTCATGGGGAGGTTACCCCATTGCAGAGGTGCTGTCGGTGTATTCTACAACCTTCCCAGCCAACTGGGAAAGATTATCAGAAGAGTGTTTGTGTAACTAAATTAGCCTTTCTAGTTTTATTTTATAGATGTTAAAGATACTCCTGTGAAAATACAGTGTCCTACCGGAATGGCTTTCATCACTTGATAACTCTGCATTAAGACACGGTTTCAAGGGAAAATAATAATTTTTATTATCCGACGAATTCATAAACTTTATCGAGAAAACCTTGGAAAACTGGAAAGGGGAATTGACAGCAGGAGGAAAAAAAGTTAGCTGAAGTAAAAATAGAGGTAACTTCCATGGATATGCGCTATCATCACTACTATTTGCGATAGCGATGACGTCACTCAATCACATACTCAGGAAATACACAGCCGGATAGAAACTTATTAATTGTAAAAGATCAGTCTTGTAATGTACATAGACAACATAAAACTATTTGCTAAAAATGAAAAAAAAAAAAGGAAACTTTGATACAGGCAGTGAGAATATACGGTCCGGACATTGGGATGGATTTTCACATAGACAAATGCGTCATGCTAATATTGAGAAAAGGGGAAATGATACAAGACAGAAGAAATAAAACTATCAAATCAAGAAAAAAATCAGAACCCTTGGAGAAAAAAAAAAGTTACAAGTACTTCCATATATGTGAAGCGAACATCATCAGAAAAGTGGAGATAAAAGAAAAAATTAAAAAAGAGTATCTCAAGAGAACGAGAAAACTACGCGAAACGAAACTATATTACAGAAATTTCATCAAAGAGATAAACAACTGTACTGTCCTCCTTGTAAGATACTCGGGAAGACTCTTGAAATGGACGAGGGGATGACTTTGACAAATGGAGCAGAGAAAAAGAATACATAAAGCCTTATATCTCAGAGATCACGTTGACAGACTTCATGTGTCAAGAAAAGAAGGAGGTGGAGGACTTGCAAAAATCTTGACTTAAAGATAGCATTGATACACCGATACGATAACTTGAAGACTATATTGAAAAGCGCCGAGGAAAACTGATTACAGCCACCAGAAATAATACTGACAACACGAGGATTAAAAAAAAACAAACCCAAAAGTAACCAGAAAACAAAAATGGGAAGAAAAGCAATTGTCGGGACATTTCAAGCAACAATCAAGCGAAATTTTACTCGTGAAGAATTGGACATTGCTAAGAAAGGGAAACCTTAATAAAAAAAAAAAAACCCAGAATATTTTCTTTTCGCAGCACAAAAGAACGCTGTAAGGACCAATTATACCAAAACAAAATAAATATGACGCAACAAAAAAGCAGGTGTAGGTTATCTGGTGAGAGAGACGAAACGATCAATCATATAATCCTATTTACCCAACCCCTCCGCTCGGGCAGGATACTACACAAGGTCAATTTTTAAGCGGAGTTTAACAGGTTTGAATTCAGAGTTTTCATTCTCCTACACTAGATGCCTCACCAAGGCTGAAGAACATAGTCTGCCTTACTATTTACCCATAGCTGGAGGGAGAATTATTGGATTCATGCCTTTCCGAAGGGTATTAGTGCTATGAGAAAGGCAATGAGTCTCGTCCAGAATTTGAACTCGTGTCACTGTGTCCATTTTCTACGACGATAACCATTACACCACGATCAATCATATGATAAACGAATGCAGCAAGTTATCTCAAAAAGAGTATAAGACTAGACACGACTGAGTGGGAAAGGTCATCCGCTGGAAATTGTGCAAGAAAGTGAAATTTCACCAAACGTATGGATGGTATATGCACGACCCAGAATCCATCATGGAGAATTAGGCACACAAACTTCTCTGGGATTTTGAGATACAAATTGATCACCTAATATCAGCCAGACCACCAGACCCAGTGATTGTCAACCACAAAAAAAAAAAGGAACTTACCGAAAAGTTGACTTTGCCGTCCCTCGCAGACTACAGAGTAAAATTGAAAGAAAGCCAAAAGGGATATAAGTACCTAGACCTTGCTTCAAAACTGAAAAAAACTACAGAACATGAAGTTGACGGTGATAGCAATTGTAATTGGTACATTCGGTACAGTCACCAAAAGATTAATAAAGGGACTGGAAGACTTGGAAATACGAGGACGAATACAGACCATCCAAACGACAGCATTGTTGAGAGTGGCCAGAATAACGAAAAGAATTTCGGAGACTTGAAGAAACTTGCTGTCACTCAAACTCCAGTGGAAAACAATCGGCTAATGCTGATGTAAAAAACTTTCGAAGGTCTATGTTAATAATAATAATACCTGTCCTAGAAAATGACACGCATAAACTCCTATGGGACTTTAACATACAAACGGATCACCTAATCCCGACCAGAAGACCAGACCTTATAATAATCAACAACAAAAAAAAAAAAAAGAAGATAATTTGCAAAATTGTCGACTTTGCTGTCCTGGCGGATCTCAGAATAAATCTGAAGGAATGTGAAAAGAAGGATAAGTACCTCGACCTTGCTAGAGAATTGAAAAAGCTGTGGAACATGAACGATTGGAACGATTGTGACAATTGGAACGATTGTGACAATTGTGATTGGTGATTTAGGCACAATAACTAAAGGATTATTAGGAGGTGCCGTGGTGTAATGGTTATCGTCGTAGAGAATGGACACGGCGACACGAGTTCAAATCCTGGACGAGACTGATTGCATTTCACATAGAACTAATACCCTTGGGAAAGGTATGAATCCAGCTATGGGTAAATAGTAAGACAGACTAGGTTCTTCAGCCTTGGTGAGGCAACTAGTCTAGGAGAAGGAATACTCTGAATTCAAACCTGTCAAACTCCGCTTAAAAATTGACCTTGTGTCATATCCTGCCCATGCGGAGGGGTTGGTAAATATGATAACAAAAGGATTATTAAAAGGCCTGAAGGACTTGGAAGTTGGCGGACGGGTAGAGACTATCCAAATGACTGCGTTGCCGAGAGCGGCCAGAATCCTGAGAAGAGTCCTGGAGACCTGGGGAGACTTACTGTCACTCAGACTCCAGTGAAAAACCATCAGCTAACACTGATGAGAAAAACTATAAAGGTGTAAATAATAATAGAGTCGTAATAAAAAGGTTGAATGGATAAATAACACGAAAAAAGACTTACAACGACTTAAAGAAGGTCCTGCCGTAGGCATACACGAGCACGCGCTTAGAGCAACATTCAAAATAATACCAAATTGGAAAATGCCCAGCCATGATGGCATACATTCATTCTGTCTTAAAAAAAGAAGAAGCAAGAATACTCGAATGGATGACAAGGGGAAAATTACACTGATCCAAAAACACCTCCAAAAAGGAACCATCCCCAGCAACTATAAACCGATAACGTGTAGACCTTTGATGTCGAGAATCCTGACCATACAGATTAGGAAAGAGATCTACAACTTGCTTTTATGCTACGAATTGTTTCCAAGAAAAAGACCCCCTGAAGGGATGGCAATAGAAAAGGAGGGATTGAGGAGAGAAAAGTAGTTATGGTGTAGAATGACTACTAAACGAACTATGATATGGTCTCGCAAACCAGGCGAACATATTGTCGGAAAATGTACAAAATATCTAACAAAGTTATAAAATTCATCACAGAAGACATGAAAAACTGAAAAGTGAAATTGACAGCGTTATAATCAGTTTGGAGCTGAAAATTGTGTTATATTCCAAATGAAAAGTGGAAAAAGAGAAATAACGGAAGGAATAGAAATAAGAAATAAAGAAAAAATCAGAATATTGGAGAAAATAAAATAAAAGCGCTATACTGCGGAATAGTAGTGAACGAGTTCGATCTCCAGTCGCGCTGCCACGTTCACGCTCGGACAAATACCCTTGGGAAAGGTATGAACCCCCTTATCCTATCAATGGGTTAAATAGCATTACTGCTGTTCTTCTCTAAGGGTGGTTTTGGCATTAGATAACCCAATTAGGTTGACATACCGTTAAACAACAAACAAAAGAAAAACTACTAGCATTTTGGAATACTGGAAGCGGACACCATCAAACAAGAAGAGATGAAAGAAAAAAGTTTTAAAAGAGTATCTTAGACAAACAAGAAAACTTCTGGAAATTCTTTACTGCAGAAATCTCATCACAGGCGTATAACTTAAGGAGTTCCTATTTTAAGATACACAGAACAATTCCTACAATGAACAAGGGAGGAACTCAGACATAAGAACAGGAGGAGAAAAATGTTGATGACGATGCACAGGAAACTAGGAAACAGAAATAAGAATAAAAATAACCATATGGATATTTCATCTGGTGAAATATCACACGAGAAGATCTAGATATAGTTAAGAAAGGGAAACATTAAGAGAGAAATAAACTCTTCTGATTGCAATAATAAACAACACCATAAGAACCAACTATATTAAAGTGGACCATTGGCCGAAGGGTCCGGGAGACCGGGATTCAATCCTAGGTCGTCATACCAAAGACTCAAAAAATGGTGCTTGATGCCGCCTTGTTTAACACTCAGCACTATAAGGTAAAGATCAAGGATAAAATGGTACAATTCAGGGAAATGATTAGCACCCTCCCTTGCACCTTGGTGTTGTAACTATTGAAAAGTGATCCTTCGGCTTACCCTCGACTAAGGGAGACAACTTTTATATTAAAGCGAAAATCAATAATCTGCAACAGAATAGCAAGTGTAGGTTATCTGGTGACGAAGACGAAAAGATTAATCACATAATAAGTGAATTTAGCGCACAAAGGGACTATGAAATTAGACACGACTGGGTAGGAAAGGTGATCCACTGGGAATTGTGCAAGAAATTGAAAATTCCCCATACTGCTTAATGGTATATGCACGTATCAAAATCAGTTCTTGAGATTGAGACGCGTAGATTTCTCTGGGATTCTGAGATACAAATAGATCACCTTGTACCTACTAAAAAATCAGAACTTATGATAATTAGCAAAAAAAAGAGAACTTATCGTATAGTGGGCTTTATTGTCCCAAGGGACTACAGTGTGAAAATTAAGGATATCAAAAAGAGTTAAGTACTTATATCTTACCAGTAACTAAGAAAGATGTGGAACATGAGGGTGACTGTGATGTCAGTTATAATTAACGACTTTGGAACGGTTCTCAAAGATTTACAAAGAGTATAATAATAATAACAATAATAATAGGGATGGGATCGGCATCCTGCTAATGTTTACAATTCTATTTTCAGGTATAAAAACAAATACCAAAGCAAAAATGCATTTGAGAGACACCAGAGAAAAAATCGACGAGAGAAGACAACAAAAACGTAACGTAATGTTATTTTAAAAGCAATCTTACACAAAGAGGATAATGAAAAAGGATAATCGAGATCTGAGCAGATTACGCTAAATTTGATCCAAGACAAAGAGTTGTTGAACAAGCTAGGTAGATTTTTAAGAAAGGCTGATTTTCTGACCTTGGGATAGAAAAATATGTAAACAGGTATTTCTTGAAGAAAATACTGAAAGAGAGACCCCCTAAACGAATTGAAACATGAATATTGAAAAACTAAACCATTGCGGAAACCAGCATCGTAATATTAATGCTAACACAAGAAAGAAAAAATACAGAATTAATAAAAAAAAATATAGATGAATAAAAGATTACATTAACATTCCAAAGAAATCCAAACCGGGAAAAGTCCTGGTAGAAACCGAAAAAGTAAATAAATTATTACAACATATCCCAATCGACAATATCACCGAACTGAAGAAGTTAATCTATGCAGGAGCAAAACTAGTCAGTGAGGAAATTCCCTGAAGGAAACCGAAGAGGAATACAGAATCTGGATGGAAAATGAGGAGAGGAGGACAAATAAAGAAAATATGAAGACAAGCGAAACTGCCAAGGAAGTAAAACATACAGGAACCCAACGAAATGAAAATATCTCAAAAAGACAACAGCAAAATATCTCAAAGGAGACAATACAAGAAAAACGGGACTTTTCAAAATAATGAAAGAAAATTCAACTATAAAGTTCATGGACAAATCATTTACAAAAGGACAAATCATTTACAAAAGAAGGAAAACAATTTGGGAGTAAAATATGACGACGAAAAGATCATAAGTGACGTATAAATAGATCACACGAAAAAAAAAATTATAAGAAATTCTCAAGACGCACATACACCAAGGCTGGCTAAGAGTAACATTCAAAAAAGTAAGAAAACACCAGGCTACGATGGAATACATGGATTTTGGTTTAAAAGATTTACCTCCATCTACGACAGCTAAGTAAATACGTTGAAGAAGCTAGCAAACCCGAACGGATAACAGAAGGAAAAAACAGCCCTGATCCAGAAAGACCAAAAAAATAGAACTATCCCTAGCAACTATAGACCAATAACGTGTTTACCTTAGATGTAGAAAATCTTAGACACACAGATTAAAGTAGCGATATATTAATCGCTTATATACTGTGGAATATTGCCGAAAGGACAAAAAGGATACTACAGGGGAACAAAAGGAACAAATGATAAACTATATATAAACCAGCACAAAACGTGAAAAAAATGTATAGCCAGATCATGGATTGTCTATAAAAAAAATATTATAGGGTCCAGTAACCGTGGATAATAGAGTGTCTAAAAATGTACAAAATGTAAGTCATAAACTTCATCACAAAAGCCATTAAAAACCGGAGAATGGAATGGACAAGAGAACGAATCCTTGCAGAGGAAAAATTCAAAGAGACATCCTAAGGAAAGACTAACTCTCTCCACAGATATTTGTTATAGCAATGATGTGACTCAACTACGTACTTAGGAAGTTCACAGGGGGCTACAAAATTACGAAATCCAAAGAAAGTGTTAACTTTCGAATGTACGGGGATAATAAAAATGAAAATGAACAGGAGAGACTGATACAAACAATAAGATTATACAGCCAGGATAGAGGAAAAATGCACTTTGTTTATAATGCAGAGTGGGAATTGACAAACAGCAGGATGAATAAAACAACCAAATCAAGAAAGCATTAGAACACTTGAAGAAAAGGAAAATTCCTTGGGAATACTGGAAGCGAACACTCTCAAACAAGCGGAGATGGATGAAAAACTAAAAGACAATCACAAAAGAACGTAAAAGCTTCTCAAAAGTCTCTCAAATGCATATATATCTTCAAAGGGATAAACACTAGGGTAGTTTCTCTTGTAAAATAACCTGGACAAGAGAGAAAAATCAGACAAAAAGACCAAACTACAAGAACGTTGAAGACAATGAACAAGGTCTTGCAGCTGACAAATGACAGAAAGAGTCTGTGTATTTAGAGAACAGAAGGTAGAAGTAGACTCTCCGACTTAAAGGATAGCGTTGATGCATCTATACAGAGACACGAGAAATACACTTTAAAGATCAAAGAAAATTTAATGATTGTAGCCAAATAAAAGTGATGGTAATATAAGAACGAAAAAAAAAAAAAACTAGACAAAAAATGGAGAGTACAAGAAAAGATGGACACTTCAAGGAACAAACTGGTAAAATTACACAAGAGAGTATCTTGACATAGCTGCGAAATGGAAATCTCAATCGAGAAATTGAATCTATTCTGAGAGCAACAAAAAACAACGCTATAAGAGCCAATTAATGGTTTCATCTTGGTCTTCACTAACCTAGACTTCCTATTTTGTTGCGTATTATCGATTTTCGTTTGAAAGTAGTTGAGGAGGATAAAAGTTAAAGTGGAAAACGAAAAAGTCAATGAATTCTAAAAAAATATCCCAATGGACAACATCAACGAACTAAACGATCAAATTTATGCATGTGCTAATCTAGTTAGCGATAATATTGGTATATACCTAAGTAACCCGAACAGAAATACAAAACCTATATGGGAAATGAGGTTAGAAGAACAAATAAGGAAACTGCAACAACAAACAAAACTCTTCAGAAAAGAAAAACACACAAAGACACAAAAGACTGATGATACAACTAGAAGAAATAAGTCAACAAATATTGTTGAAAGAATGGAAACTCAAAAAGATAGCGGGAACAGTAGTATAAGCAGATCAAAACGTTTTTAAAACACGGAAAAAATTCTATCAACTATTCGGTGGAGGACGTGTACACAAGGACAAAGCAACAACCAGTTTCAAAGAAAACTAGACAGTTGTGGAGCAAGATATGGAAGCAGAAAGACGATAATGGAAATGCCGAATGGATGATCAACATGAAAAAATAATGCAAAGACTTGAAGATGGCCTCGAGGAAGACATACACCTGAACCCGTGAAGACCAAGAAAACACCAAATTGGAAAATATCAGGCCATAATGGCATGTATGGATTTTGATTTAAAAATTCACACCCATACACGGCAGATTTGCTCGGCAAATAAATAAATACCCAGAAGAAGGCAGTATACCTAAATGGATGACAAAAGGGCAAACAATCCTGATTCATAAGAAGCCCTGAAAAGGGGCTATCTCCAGTACCTATTGATGGATAACGTGTTCATCTATAATATGGAAAAAGCTTAACCCCACTGGTAAGCGAAGACATATATTGATCGCTTGTATAAAGTTGACTATTTCCGTAAGAGTCGAAAGAATGCCGCAAGAAAACAAGAAGGACAGGTTATCAACAATTTATAAATCAGTACATCCTCACCGGACATTGGCATAATGGTTAGCGTGTTCATCAATGGCCCTGAAGACCTGGGTTCAATACCAGGTCGAGTACCACGGACTCAAAAAATGGTACCTGATGCTACCTGGCTTAACACTCAGCATTATAAGGTAAGGATCAAGAGTAAAGTGGAGCAATCCAGGGAAAGGAGTAGCACCCTTCCCTACAAGTGTAGTAGCTATCGAAAAGGGAGTCTTTGGGTCACCCGCAACTCTAGTCGCCAACTTTACTTACTTAAATCCTCAAGCAGGTTAAACTGAGAGAGAAACATTTTGCCACGGCGTGGATTGATTCTAAAAAGCCCTATGACATGATCTCACAAAATTGGATCATGGAATTTCTGAAAATGAACAAAGTATTCGATAAAGTCATCGTGAAAGCCATGAAAAACAAATGTGAAATTAATAGCCGACAGACAGACGGTAGCAGAGGTGATAATCCAAAGAGGCATCTTCTATGAAGATTCACTCTCGACTCTGGAATTCGTTATGGCAGTGATGCATCCCACTTATTTACTTAATTAGTACACAAGTTAAAAAAGTTAAGTTAAAAAAGTTAAGTTAAAACATCTAAGAAAAAAATCAAACGACCCTATCAATATGATAATATTAAGATATTTGACCCAAATGAAAAAAAAGTAATACTAATAAGAAAAATATACAAACAGGATAGAGGGATGGAATGTGGTGTTGAAAAAGGTACCATAGTGAAACTGAGAAGAAGAAAAAACAAACAACGAAAGGAAGAGTGCAGCTAAATTAAAACACTTAAGAGAAAAGGAAAACTTCAAGTACTCAGAAATATTGGAAGCAGACACCATCAAACAAGCGGAGATGAAGGGGAAAAATAAGAAACGAGTAACCTCAAAATTACATGAATGCATCTTGAAACCAATCTGTGCCGCAGAAATATCAATAAATGGATCAACACCTGGGCTGTCCCTCTTGTAAGATTCTCATATCCATTATTAAAGTGGTTGAACTCTGACAAATGGAGCAAAAGACAAGAAACCTGATGACTATGCACAAGGCCTTAAATCCTAAAGATGACATACACAGATTTTATGTGTCAAGAAAAAAACTAGTAAGAGGACTCGAAAGCAATGAGAACAGTAAAAATAGCGGAAAGATGACTAAAAATTGCAGGAAAGAAGACTTGGACTTGTCTGTAAAATTGAAATTTTAAAAAAGAAACGGAATTTCTTCTAAAAGTAACACAAAACGCCACAAGGACCAATTATATAAAAGCTAAAATTGAAAATGCACAACAGGATATCAATTGTAGGATATGAGGAGGCAGAGATTAAACAGTTCACAACATAAGCGAAATCAGCAAACTTGCACAAAAGAAATACAAGAGTAGGCATGAATAGGTGGGAATGGTGATCCACTCGGAATTGTGCAAGAGATTAAGATTTCACAAAATTATCAAATAATAATTTTATAAAGCAGAATCTGTCCAAGATAAAAAGATCATAAGATTCTCTGAGATCAGACGATCACCTAATCCCGACCAGATGATAAGAAATTGTGTTAATTATCCTGGGGAAAAACTTGACATTTAGTGGATTTTACCTTTCCTGCAGAGTATGGGGTGAAAATGAAAGAAAAGATAGACAAATACTCGGACTTTGCAAGAAAACTTAACAAGCAGTGAAAAATAATGTTGACGGTGATACCAATTATAGTGGGTGCACTTGGAATGGTCCCCAAAGACCTGGAAAAGAGATTGGAGATCAAAGAAAGAATCGAGACCATCCATATCATAGCAGATCAGGTAGGAAGATCCCTGGAAAACAGAGGAAACTTGCTGTTGCAGAGAAATCAGTGAAAGACTATCAGTTGGATTTGGTAAGAAAAACTTGCCACGTGAAAAATGACCGAAACAAATTGTGAATAAAAAGTGAGTTTAAGTCTAGTCGTAGCCTTTATAAAAGGACTAGTTTAATTATTTTTATTTCAAATAATAATCCTGCGTTACACTTTCCGTTTCTCACACGATTATCAGAAAAAAAATAAAGTCATCTGTGACATGTCTCCCATATTTCTCGAGACAAATTGATCACGTGATTCAATGCGTTTACATGTGACCGAAAAAAATTATTTCTTTTGACCAAATAAAGTATTGAATTCAAAATTTTTTTTTTTTTTTCACTTTTCAATTTTTTTGTTTCCTTCGTGTGAATCTGTTGAAACTGGCGAAAATAAATTTGGATACCATTTTTTATTCAGCAATTTCTCAGGTTGTGGGTATTCTAATAAGAAAAGTTTTTCTTCACAGTCACAACTTAGAGATTTTATCACCTCTATATACTGGAGCTTTTACACACACACACACACACTCACACACACACACACACACACACATATATATATATATATATATATATAATGCTTGTTTCCAAAAAGAGGGCTCAGTATCATTGAAAGAGTAGATGTAGATCTCAGTTTAAACGAAATCAACAGCGTTTGGTGATTGTCAGTTTCACACCTCTTTGTCTGACGATCGCATAGACGAGAAACTGACATTCACTAAATGTCCTTGACTCTGCTAAAACACACTCAGGCGTATATAGATAAATGTATATATAACTTTTAGCCCATATATTCTACCCTAATATTTATTTATTTTTAAACGACTAAGAATCCTCTGAAAAAATATTTTTATGATCTAAAAGAACTTTCTCTCTATTGTGTAATAGCTATCTAAAGAGGTTGGTTTCTGTGGCCAGCTGAAATAAATTTATAATAGCCAAATGGCAATTTGTTGATTTTTTCAATCATATATATATATATATATATATATATATATATATATATATATATTTAATCCATGGAAAATATTCTGCAACCCTGGGTTTCATGAAGTTTTTTGCAAAACTACAATCAGGCAGTTAAGAAGAAGTTCCATGGATTAAATATATATATATATATATATATATATATATATATATATATTATTATTATTATTATTATATAATAGCTCTATCCTATTGAGCACTCTCCTATATCATAATGCATTTGGTTCAACACATACCCACAAAGTGATTTAGTGACAACTAACACTCTTATAATATATATATATATATATATATATATATATACCAGTTATCTTTTTAGAAAATTCAAATCCTGGACGTGGCTATTTGCGTTTCACGGTGCTAATACTTTTGGGTAAACACACACACACACACACACACACACACACACACACACATATATATATATATATATATATATATATATATATATATATATATATATATACACCAGTTATCTTTTTAGAAAATTCAAATCCTGGACGTGGCTATTTGCGTTTCACGGTGCTAATACTCTTGGGTAAACACACACACACACACACACACACACACACACACACACACACACACACACATATATATATATATATATATATATATATATACACCAGTTATCTTTTTAGAAAATTCAAATCCTGGACGTGGCTATTTGCGTTTCACGGTGCTAATACTTTTGGGTAAACACACACACACACACACACACACACACACACACACACACACACACATATATATATATATATATATATATATATATATATATATATATATATACACCAGTTATCTTTTTAGAAAATTCAAATCCTGGACGTGGCTATTTGCGTTTCACGGTGCTAATACTTTTGGGTAAACACACACACACACACACACACACACACACACACACACACACACACACACACACACACACACACAGATATATACATATATTTATATATAATTATGTATTTAAGGAGTAAGAGAATAATGGAACGATGGATTAAAGGAATATGAGAATGAAAAAATTTCAAACCAAACAAGTTGATAGAAATTTTAAAACAAGGCAAATTGAGAGGATAGTCGAGTAACAAAGGACATTAGAAATATATGTACAACTTGAATAAAAAAAAACTAGGATGGATGGAAAGAAGTGAGTGAATGATAGAAAGACATAAAGAAAGGAATGAAGAAATAAATGATAGAGCTGACGAATAAAAGAAAAATGGGTGAAGAAAGATGCAAAGAAAAAAAATGTATGTACTGAGGATGAATGAACGAAATGGGAGGTAATAAATGCTAATAAAATAAAGACGGGGATAAGAAGCTAAAAATGGGTTATGCCAATAGAAGGAAGGAAGAAAAGCCAAACCGTAAAAATGAAAAAAAAAAAACTATAAAAGGAGTTGAAATATTGTAAATCGTCGGGCAGGGATTGCTAAACAGATTTTTAGGGATTTAATTAAGGTGTGAATCACTTAAAAGGAATAAAATAATGTCTGTTCTTTTCATTTTTAAGGATATTTAATGATAAAATGAAACTTGTTCGGCAGCCATTTTGTTTTGCAATGCAGCTTATTGGGAGAAGAAAAACGCCAAGTCAATTGACATTAAATCAACAAAACTGAATGCTCCCTAAAACACAACTATTCATGAATATATTTAATCACGAACACGTACAGCCATTCGACAGAAGCATCTTTTTTTTCTTTAGTTTTTCTGGCTTTTTTTTTTGCATCCGTTATTAGTAATTTTCCGAGAAATTCTTAATGCTTTCAATTTTTTAAAATATTTCAGGTTTCATATTAAAATTTACGGATAATGATAGATTCATATGTATTAACAGGAATGTAATTGTTAAAACACAGATAAAGTACAAGACGCAAATAAATGAAAACAGTATCACTCTTTTCACTCTCTCTCTCTCTCTCTCTCTCTCTCTCTTTCTATGCATATATTGTGTATATACACACATATATATATACGAGGTGCATACGATAAGTTTCCAGACGTTTTTCGTATGGGCACTTTAATTGATAGTCCACACATGAAACTCAAGTCTCTTTCGAAGTAATCTCCTCCGGCTGCAATGCACTTGTTGTGCCGTTCCAACAACTTCTGGACGGCCCCATGGAAGTCCTCTTGAGTGAGCGTGTCAATGACCTTCGTCATAGCCTCTTTCATCTCCTCAATTGTCTCATGACGACAGCCTCTGAGCTTAGGGAATAACCAAAATTCACAGGGAGCAAGGTTTGGACAATAGGGAGGATAACGAACTGTCTTGATGCCCATCTTGGTCAAATAGTCTGTGACAAGGATGGAGTTGTGTACTGGTGTATTGTCCTGGTGAAAATGCCACTGACCCGATTTGAAGAGTGCTGGCCTCTTCCCTAGGAATCTCTTCCTGAACTCCCTTAAAACCTCAACATAGTAACCCTAACCCTAGCCCTTTGGCCAACCAGCTGTGACAATCAGGCTTTAGTGGGGTGTATTCCAATTGTTGCTGTAACTGTTTATTTGAAGCTGAAATCAAATATTTGTCAGTCATCTCATAAGATGGATAGCAATAACATACTGAATTTTTAAGAGTCTACGACAATTTTTAATGCCCAAACGAAAAAAGTTTTCAAACTTATCGTATGCACCTCGTATATATATATATGTGTGTGTGTGTGTGTGTGTGTGTGTGTCTATCTCTCTCCCTGTTTGTTAATATCCATCTATTTATCTATCATAGGTAGTTCATATATATGTATCGATCAATCCCAATCTACGTCTTCTTAGTACATCAAAAAAAAAAAAAAAAAAATACTTTTGATATAAGCAAATCCAACACAACTGGCTTAGATCTGTGCAAATCTTATCCTATGAATTCATCGTACATTCATCGACTTTCCGTCACAAATTGGAAAATCAATAATGAATAAAAGTATTCCGTAATTATTTGTGTATAAGACGCACTATTTCCCTGATTTTTCAGCCCCAAAGTTAATCCTATTTACCAACCCCTTCGCTCGGGCAGGATATGGCACAAGGTCAATTTCTAAGCGGAGTTTAACAGGTTTGAATTCAGAGTTTTCAGCCCCAAAGTTGATATGCCCGAAAAATATATAACTCACTATTTTTCAGCCATATGCCTCACCATATTTTGGATCAGATGACCTAAAGTAAATTCCATCTGTACTAAAGCGCTTTACGTTGTTATACAAAAATTTCCACTGGAACGTGTGTTTGTTTATAATTTTGTTTCTTCTGATTGGAGTTTACTTTTGCTTCAAGCTGGTCACATTTTTGTGTGAACATGTCCGTGTAATTTGCTCTAAATACTGTGTAAACTTTGTGGTTTAAGGCATAATGGAAATTATATAAATTCTTATTTTTATTCACTACAAACCGATAAAAGGTTGAACAAACGCTAAAATTTGGTTAAAATTAGCTGATTCAAAGTTTAAACATTCAGTGCGTATAATACACGAGAATTTTTCTTCAGAATTTCGTAGTCCGAAGTAAGGAGTGTGTGTTATACATGAATGAGTCTTATATACTAATAATTATGCTAGTTTCAAACTATTTGAAATAGTGTCATTATATTTTGAGATTTGTGTTCAAGTTACTATATTTTTAAAGATTTAATTAAGTCATTTCATATTTAATTAGAAAGTATTTAATAACATAAGTTCTATCATTTTCATCTTTCACAAATTATTCTCATATTTCAAAATAAGTTTTTTGTAAAAGTCTTTTGATTTGGAGGAAAAATTAAGAGAAAGTTTACTTTCTCTTGATTCCTGTATTTCAAGAACTAGACCATCAAGATCCTTCTGTTAATTCTACAATAGAGAATAATCAGATAGAACAAAATGTAGATAATTTTATTTATCCATGCCTCCCGTCAGGGAGGATTTGAAACTGGGTCTTTTTTTATAGTAGGGATTTAGGGTAGGAAGAGCTCGTGGCCTGCTGGTTATAGGATCACTAGGTGCTAGGTGAACTATGCAAAGTCTCTGCAAAGTTTCCCAATACGTATGGTAAGTGATGTGGACCCAAAGTCGGTTCACAGAAGGAAAACACGGAACATGGTTTTGAGGTAAGAAAGATATATTAACAAAAGTTACAAAGGATAGTGTCCAATATTGGTAGTCGTACTTCTAGTCCTCTTGTACTACTGTTACCACTGCTCCCGTATTAGGACATTACTTCGCTAGTAATATAGTGCTGGAAGAGTCCATGATGCAGGTAAGTTTCGGTCACACGACACTAAGTGACTTTGCTGGTCATAGATTCACCAGACACAGACGCCCAGTGCATTGTGAATCTATGCTTGAATTTTAGCCTGGCGGCTCAGCCTAAGCTAGGTACCTTCGGAGTAATCTCCGGGCCGGATAAGTATGATGATACAGAAAGGAATACAATCTTTGATCGACCAAAATTTATCTATAAGTTACCGTTTCTGTTTGAGGCTATCCGAATAATTATTATTTTTGTTAGCGTTACCTGTTTTTTGATGCAAGGTAGGGTTATTTAGACAAGTTTGTACACACTAAGGTGAAATATTAGCATTAGTGTATTTATTGATGCTAAAACACTGAAAATAGACACTTGAAGAAGCGCAAAAAGATCAGTGTATAAAGCCATTATCCTTGTCACCCTCATATATGGTTATGGGTCGTGGGTCACTTTTCCTCACCACCTAAGATTTCTCAAGTGGTTTTTAAGAGCGTTGTCTTCGCACCGTCCTCAACATCCTCTAGATTGACTTTGTCAGCGATAGTGAACTCCTTGAAAAGGTGAAGAACGCCAGCATGGAGGCCATGCTACTGAAATTCCAGCTACTCTGGGTAAGAGACGTCTCCAGGATGGAGAATCAGCATTTAACAACCCATGAAGGGTGATATGCTATTAAATAAAGAAATCAAATCAACATTAAACTTTATATATATATATATATATATATATAATGCCGTATAGTGGTGGGAAGTGATTACATCGAGTGGGAGCATCTACTTGTGAGGCAGATATCTCCAGAAAAAGAGACAGAGAACGAAAGAAAAGACTGTGAGAAAAAAAGAGTGGGTATGAAATACTGAGAAATAAGGAGAGAGAGTGAATAAAAGAAAGAAAGAAAAAAGAAAGAAAGAAAGAAAGAAAGAAAGAAAGACTGAGAAATAAAAAGAAAGAAAGAAAGAAAGAAAGAAAGACTGAGAAATAAAAAGAAAGAAAGTGACAAAGAAAGAAAGAAAGAAAGAAAGAAAGAAAATGAGAGAAAGAAAAAAATGAAATACTGAGAAATAAAGAGAGAGAGTGAATAAAGAAAGAAAGAAAAAAGAAAGAAAGAAAGAAAGAAAGAAAGACTGAGAATAAAAAGAAAGAAAGTGACAAAGAAAGAAAGAAAGAAAGAAAGATTGAGAAATAAAGAGGGAGTAATCGAGAGAACAAGAAAGAGAGATAAAGTAAGATTAAGAGAGAGAGAGAGAGAGAGAGAGAGAGAGAGAGAGAGAAAGAGATTCGGAATAAAAGCGAAAAAGAGAGAGAGAACTATATAGGGAATTGTAAAAGGATGATGATAACGGTAGTATCGTAAGATTGCCGAAACAAGCTGAGGGTTGCAGATTTTTCTGTCGTTGACCTTGAAATTCAAAATTTCTGCCTCATTTCTTATTTTGAAAAGCATCTGCTGATGTCAGTGGCAAGTAAGCTGATATTTTTGCTCCGAAGAGAAACACTTATATTAAGATAGAGAAATACCTTCCTTGTGATTGCAACTGAATACAATAGAGATATTGAACAGAGATAGATAGATAGATAGATAGATAGATAGATAGATAAGGAGAGGAGGAGAGAGGAGAGAGAGAGAGAAAGAGGGAGTTGCGAATAGACTAGGAAAGATAAGCCTAAATAAACTATCAACACATTGAGAGAGAGAGAAATAGAGAAAGAGAGAGAGAAAGAGAGAGAGAGAGAGAGACATACATACATACAGACAGACAGACAGAGATAAAGAGACAGAAATAGGAATAGACTGAGAGAGAGAGATTATCAGATCGTGATAGATAGATTGATATGAAGAGAATAAGATAGATAGATAGATAGATAGATAGATAGATATGAACAAACATAGATAGATAGATAGATATGAACAAACATAGATAGATAGATAGATAGATATGAACAAAAATAGATTGATAGATAGATAGATATGAACAGAATGAGATAGATAGATAGATAGATAGATAGATATGAACAAACATAGATAGATAGATAGATAGAGAGATAGATAGATAGATAGATATGAACAGAATGAGATAGATAGATAGATAGATAGATAGATAGATAGATAGATAGATAGATAGATAGAGAGAGAGAGAGAGATAGATATGAACAAACATAGATAGATAGATAGATAGATAGATAGATAGATATGAACAGACTGAGATAGATAGATAGATATGAACAGACGGAGATAGATAGATAGATAGATAGATATGAACAGACTTAGATAGATAGATAGATAGATAGATAGATAGATAGATAGATAGATATGAACAGACTGAGATAGATAGATAGATAGATAGATAGATAGATAGATAGATAGATATGAACAGACGGAGATAGATAGATAGATAGATATGAACAGACTGAGATAGATAGATAGATAGATAGATAGATATGAACAGACTGAGATAGATAGATAGATAGATAGATAGATATGAACAAACATAGATAGATAGAGAGATAGATAGAGAGAGAGAGAGAGAGAGAGAGAGAGAGATAGATAGATTACCATAGACTTACCATTTTTTAATATTTATTTCACTCTTTCTCTCTTTCTCCTTTTCTTTCTCTTTCTCTTTTTCTCTCTCTTTCTTTCTCTCGTTCTCTCTCTTCATTATTTTGTTTTTTTTCTTTCTCTGTCTTTCTTTCTTTCTCTTGCTCGCTTTCTCTTTTTTCACTTTCTCTCTCTATCTCTCCTTTTCTCTCACCTTTCTTATTTTCCTTCCTTTCCCCTTCTTGATGTCACTCTTTCTAAACCATTGGTCTCTTTCCTTTCTTCTTTAACCGATATAAAAAAATTTCAAACTAATGTATATTTCGTCTGAAAAAAAAGATTCCTCAATAAATGGTTGTCGCAGAACTTGGATCAAAGGAATCAATTAAATTACTTGAACATTACTTTAGTTGTGGAAAAATCCTGACGTTTGCTTATTTATACAATCTCCTTTTCTTTTTTCTTTTTTTTTGGTGTTCCTTTATGTCATGTTCTTTACTATCTATCTATCTATCTATCTATCTCCGTCTCTTTATTTTCAATCTATCAATGAATCAATCTGTACATCTATTTTTATCCCACTACACCTTCGAAGTGGATGCATGTGAAATTATTTAGTGTAAGCAAAACCTCTCATCCTTCTGTCCGACGCTACTTTTTGATCCTTGGTGGGTGGGGAATTGCTTGTGCAATTGATAGATTGTCATTTACGGGTAGTACAATTTTTGTCTCCTTTAAAGGAAAATGAAGGAGTCGACACGGTTTATTTGTTCATAATTCTGTGGTTTACATACTAAAAACAAAAGAAAGAAAAATGGATTGAAAATTTTATACATGGCTCTTGAATTCTTTCCAACAATGATTACTTAGAAATAAGACTGAGTTTCAGTTAATACTGGAAGGTAGATTAAACTCAGGATATGGAGGTCGGGCACAAATTCTGAGTTCAGGAGGCTTCTGGTGGTGTTGTGGGTCTAGACAGCAGTTGTTTTTCGTTTCTTTCTTTCAACGAAAATCTCTCACACATAGACATGGCACCCTAACCAACGGGTGTTTGGTTAGACAAAGCACACGTAACAATCGGATGTCAAGTCACATCAACATAAATTCTATTCTTTTCAATTTTCGGGGTTTATCCCATTGGATTCAATCATACAAATGTAATTTTAACACCCATGTGACCTTTGACATTTTTGTTTGTTTTAGTTCTGTTTACATTATTAAGAATTTTGATTCTTCTCCGGTTACCAGGCTTGGTGACCAAAATATGATCCTTGGATCTAAATATTCGTTGCAGTTACAAATAATAATCAACTTATCCATAATATTTCAAGATATTTCCATGTAATTTTGGTTAATATATTTGATAAAATGAGATATCGGTGTTATTTTTATTATTTATTTGAGACGACAATTTACCCATCACACATTGTGTATATCTTTCAATATATCTACGTGGTGCCTTCAATAAATTTCCAGACTTTTTTTCTACAGGCATTTAAAATTGTCGTAGACACTTGGCAATTCAGTATGTTATTGCTATACACCTTATGAGATGACTGACCAATTTTTATGATTTCAGCTTCAAATTAACAGCTACAGCAGCAATTGAAATACACCCTACTAAAGCCTGATTGTCACAGCTGGTGAATTTCAAAAATGCAATCTGGACGTGAGGACATTTTAGAAGAACGATTGTAATAAAATTCGGCTTTAAACTTGGAAAAAATGCCAGAGAAACGTATGGAATGCTTCAGACTACTTTTTGGACCGACCATCTTGCATCAGCTTTTGAGTGGCATAAGAGATTCAAGGTAGGCAGGGAGTCTGTGAGGGATGTTGAGAGGTGTGGGAGGAGTAAGGAAGTCAATACACCAGAGTTCATTGGCCAAAGGGTTAGGGTTAGGGTTACTATGTTGAAGTTTTAAGGGAGTTTAGGATGAGATTCCTAGGGAAGAGGCCAGCACTTCAAATCGGGTCAGTGGCATTTCCACCAGGACAATGCACCAGTCCACAACTCCAGACTACTTGACCAAGATGGGCATCAAGACAGTGCTTCAGCCTCCCTATAGTCGAGACCTTGCTCCCTGTGAATTTTGCATATTCCCTAAGCTCAGAGGCTGTCGTTACGAGACAATTGAGGAGATGAAAGAGGATGTGACGAAGGTCATTGACACGCTCACACAAGAGGACTTCCATGGGGCCTTCCAGAAGTTGTTGGAACGGCACAACAAGTGCATTGCAGCCGGAGGATATTACTTCGAAGGGGACTAGAGTTTCATGTGTGTACTATCAATTAAAGTGCCCATACGAAAAAAATGTCTGGAAACTTATTTAATGATCCGCGTATCTCTTTTTTCTAATTTTTTCGGATCAAACTTTTTCCAGTTCACTTCTTTCCCTCTATCTTTCTTTTTTTCTTTATTGATTTTTATAACATATGAAATATATATATGTGTATGCACATATTTTTAAATATATATATATATATATATATATATATATATATATATATATATATATATATGTGTATGTTTATTTGTGGCTCTGTGTGTATGTACGCATATGTGTGTGTGTGTGTGTGTGTGTGTGTGTGTGTGTGTGTGTGTGTGTGTGTGTGTGTAACCTTTGGTGTTGTATTCGTGAGCTGATCAAATAACTGACCCTGACACGATACTTCTGGCATGCGAATCAATTTCGCACCTACGTGTCGATCGTAAGCCAATATTTTTTCTCACCTCAAATGCGATTCATTTTCTTCACTATTTGTCATTTTATATTTCTGTCGCTTCATCTTGAAAATCTGATGACGCTTTTCACCTAACAAGACCGAGAACATATATTTTTATTTTATATAAAAAAAAAACATCGTATTGTAAACGGTAAGACTTTTACCTTGAATTTCTCATCTGTATTACCCCGACATTGTCGTCGAGAATGTCCACGGTAACCCAAACCCAAAGAGGACATGATTTTTTTAATTCCAGCCTTCTTTGAAGCCATTTTCTTTTATAGATTTCAATCGAATTTGCAAAGAATGCCATCTCAAATATCGTCGACTACATTTAAAATTCTTGTACTTTGTTAAAAAGGAAATATTTCTGATGAAATTTCTTGTTGATAAAATTTATTTTGCTAACAGAAAGAAAGGAAAAATATTTATGCAAAGAAGTATTACGACGAGTGCTTGTTCAAATACTTCTGACTAGTATGTGTTCAAATACTAATGACCAAGTCCTGTTCACATAATCATTACCAGTACTTTAGAAAGAACAAGTCATAAATAATCGACTAAGCATAAAATCTACATTTTCTTGTTTGCAGAGTGGCTTCACAGACTTTTGAGCAGGGATCGTTCGGCAATTTTATTCTAATTTAAAGTGTACAAATAAAAAAGTTTTTCTGGATATTTATCATTCTAATGTGTTGAACTACAAGACATTATTACTGCAATAATGTTTGCGGAAAAGTATGGTTTTTAAATTTCAAATCTAAGCAATTAGAAATATATATATATATATATATATATATATATATATATATATATATATATATATATATATATATATATATATATATATATTGAAGAGTGTATATTTAGGCAGTAAGTTATTATTCAAGCAAGTTTTGTCAAAGACGATGGAACATTGTTGATTATTTTTAATTTTATTTTTTTAGAGTCTTTGTTATTTTCTAGGGTCGGGATCGAGATGGTAAAGGATTTGTCCCAAATCTCTTTGTAAATCTTTCTCCAAACGAACGTTTTAAAACAAAACTCTGAAAACATTCCAACCGACAACTTCAAAACAAAACGCTACAAATAATTAAAATAAAAACTCATCACCCCTGATGATGACCAAAACTATGGTTGAAAGCTCTTGGGCAGAAGATATGGAATAATTCCTTTACCATCTACATACCGTCACGAAAAAAATAACAAGGAGTATTGAAAAATATAATTAAAAATAATAAACAGTGTTCCATTGTCTTTACCAAAACTTGCTTGAATATATATATATATATATATATATATATGTGTGTGTGTGTGTGTGTGTGTGTGTGAAAAAGAATTGATAACAAGGTAATCCAAGTAGAAGGAGAGATTTATTGAGAAGCAAAGTCGACACCCTAGCGTTTCGATTCAAGTGAACCATCATCAGGGCAATGGGGGATGATATTAGTGATGATAAATCAATGATGAATGTTTAAAAATGCAAAATATAAAAACCTAGGGAAATTTTTGTATAACAAAAAAAGTTGACCGTTTAATTAGTGAATCAGCGTTTGTTGTTTTAAATTACGTCATTTGACTTATTAGATATATTGTATAGAATTTATGTTCCATTTGTTTATAGAGAAATATTTCGAATCAAAAGGTATATTTTGTTGTTGAGAAAAATTTATTTAGGATGTACTTATTCAAAAGTGATAATCTCTCTCTCTCTCTCTCTCGCTTTCTCTCTCTCTCTCTCTCTCTCGCCCCCATGATACACACTTACACACACAAAAAAGCTGTTAGTGAAACCCCAAACCACTCCAACGCCAACACACACACACACACACACACACAACTATAAACATATCAAATATCAAAGACTGGTAAAGCAGACCAAAGTAAACACACTCCAGGAAAGAGGAACCACGACCTCTGTATAAACCAGTTTGACCAACCAAAGGTCATTTATACTGGAAAGAAGAGTGTCTCATTGAGTACCCCATTTAAAAGGCCTTGTGCCACATATGTTCTCTGACGAAAGCAATAAGCTGGAAACATACATATATATAACACGTGTGCAAGAACAAAATAAATAAATTCAAAAAATACAAATCTCTTCGTGGACCTTATTTTAAAATATATCCTTATTCTTTCTTAGGACCTACAACTAAGTGGTATAATCACGGATTGGCGTCTGAGTCAGCCGGGTTTCGATCCCAGCTTCGGGAATCTAGCCTGTCTAGCCACACTGAAGAGTTGTGATACAACGAAACAGTTTGACTATGGATGACGATATATATGCTCCCCAACCCCTGAGAGGTTGAGCTCTATAGCGAAGGAAGTAATGGTTGCCACTAGCGTAAAGCAAGGCTCTTCAAAGGAATTGAGTTCTCGGTAGCCGTTATGTGGATATATGTAAAACAAAAACAAATGTGATACATAAGTGTTCAAATTTCCTTAACTGGCTCTGGTTTCCTCGTGGTTGAGTGGTAGAATCTCGGATTGATGTTTGAGTCAGCCGGGTTTCGATACCAGCTTTCGGGAATCTAGCCTGTCTAGCCACGCTGAAACCGTATGTCTGTGGATAACTATATATATGCATCTTCGTTTCTTTTGTTATTCTGTCTCCTTCTCTCTCAAAATAAATGTGAATGATTGTTAATCATTTCGAAAACGACCATTTTTGAAGCCAAAACTCAGCCAATGAATTAAACAGGCTTTTACACCCTTCGGGGGTGGTTATTGCCAGGCGCCTGAGGCGCCCCTAATAAGGGGAATGTCGACTGGGCCGAAGGTATTTTTGGCCATGCCGGGCGCGTGTGAGCTCCGGCTCTGCGCCCGGATCCACCAAAAAAGGCCTTGTGTCACACTTGCACGTTCAGTTGGGCGTGCAACAAATACCAAACAGAAGTCTATTGCACTTATAGAACACAGATTTTCTTATCAGTAGATCTCAGGTTTTCAATTTAAATTACGCTGCTGGAGAAGTAGCCACGAGCTCGTAAGTGATGTACTCCTTTAGACCCCTTCGCAGGGATGAGCAAAGCCAGGACGTCCAGCTCGAACATACATACAGGAGCTCTGTGCCGATACTGGATGTAGCCGGGAAGACCTGCCAAAAGCAATGGATGATAGGGAAGGATGGCGAGAGAGGGTCAGATATATCCGTACTGACAGTGTGACATGATGATATTGTTGTTTTTTCTTAAAGAATTTATTGCTCTGTATTATTGGTACATTGAGCTCTTTACCAGGAAAATTTTAAATATTCATTCATGAATAATTTTTTGTCTTGATGGAATTACTCCCAACTCCTGTTTAACTGGACCAAGAATACTATATATATATATATATATATATATGTATATATATATGGGGGGGGGTTATTGTTATGTGAAAATGCCCAAGACTCACGCTTGTTTGAAAACATGAAAATATATCGAGCTGCCTTGTACTCTGCCATAGTATTATGACTATAGAGTTAACTTATTTCTTATTAACTCAAATTAATCAGCAAAGTCACAATCTATTTTTATCACAGATACACAGTTATCGAATGGATGGAGCTTTTCAGAAAGTAGCAACAAAATTTGATGCATAAAAAGCAAAAGAAATTCTATGAAAGAAACACTAGTCGAAATTTAATTGGTAAAGCTTCATTTAAGAAATTTGAATCTAATACTATGGATGTAAAAGATAGCAAATTGACTGCCAGTGAGGTAGAAATCGTAGAAATATGATTATTCCAATATGGCTTATACAAGGAAAGATAGTCTGAACAGATTTCGTAAAATATTGAACAAGTGTTCAATATATATATATATATATATATATATATATATATATATATATATATATATATATCATCTTGAAGCATTTCTAATAGCAGAAGATTCCTTGAGATTTTCTCTCTTTCTCTCTCTCTCACTCTCTCTCACTATCCGTCCTTATGGTCCCTCATTTCTGGTAGGCCCTCTAGACAGCATCTAGACAGAGCTGATAGACGTAAATCCTTGCTGGTCAGCCAATCTGTAGGGGTCCATAAGAGAACGTCGTTTATGAGTTAGTCTTTGCTTCCCAGCAGTGCCCAGCATGTCTGGTTCGTTTTACTTGGATCGTTTGTCAGATGGGTGGTGAGTGGTCGTACAGCCGCTATTTTGCGGTGGTGTTGCTTCCAGAATTTGTTCTAATTCACACGTTGCATTTTTGTGTAGTTCTCATCTTGCTTTTTCTCCCTGTTTTTCATTAAAAGACAATCTCTCTAGCTCATAGAAAGCAGGTTCAGATATCAGCTCAGGAGTATGCTTTAAAATGGACAAGTCTAAATTTTAGTTGAAGTATAATAAACAAAGGAAAAACTAGTCAATAATTAATAATAATTGACAATATTTAATCTAAAACATAAGGATAAGTTACGAGTATTATATCATCTATTACTTATACTAATACAACCCCTTCGTGTAAACAAACAATATAGCATAGAGAAAATCAAATGAAGTAAAATGATCTGTTTGTCCAACCCCTCCTCACGAGCACGATCTGTCATCAATTTTTCTTATGGAGTAAAGCCAATTTGAAATCAGGTTTCCTTCTCCTTGATTGGTTGCCTTAACAAGGTTAAAGAACAGTGTGAACATAATTATCCGATTTCAAGTAATTAATAAAAAGTAAAGTTGCTGTCCATAGTCGAGCGCGACCAGAAGGTTCCTTTTTCAATAGCTACTACACCGAGGTGTAGGGAAGGGCGCTACTCCTTACCCTGGATTGCTCCGCTTTACCCTTGATACGTACTTTACATTGCTGAGTGTTAAGCAAAGAGGTATCAAGTACCATTTTTAAAATCTTAGCTATGACGCGACCGGGGATTGAACCCAAGTCTCCCTGTCCACTGGTGAACACTCTAACCATTAGACCAATGAGTCGGTTTAAGTAATTAATAATAATAATAATAATAATAATCCTTAGTAAATAATTAGAACTTCCATTAACTAATCTTGATACAAATGATTTACAACTATATGGCATTAAGTATTAAAATCGAATACAAATAATTTATCGACAGGTTTATGGTTTCAAGTATTCCTATCTAACACTGATTATTACATAGTTTCAAGTAATTTCTTTTGTTTGCACACAGTTATACAATATCAAGTATTCATGTTTAATAGAAATAACTTGCACACCGTTGTATGGTTTCTAGTATTTTCATCTAATACTAAAAATGATATACTTCATTATATTTTATAATAGTTATTTGTCTGCACACAGTTATAAGGTTTCAAATAATTAATGATAATAACACTTTGTAAGCTATTATAGTTTCAAGTAACTATTCTCAATACAAATAAGTAAAAGTTATATGGTATCAAGTATTTGAATACGAATTATCTTTTAACATCTATTTGATCCAGGGATGGAATATTAACGGTCAGAGTGAACCTGGGAGTAATGGCAATGAAGGAATAATCTGCACTCCCCATATCTCCAGAACTGGAGCCTCACTATCAGATGCAATTTAGTGTCATCAGTTTGGCAAACGTTTTTAGGAAGAAGAATTCTTACCCTCCCGAAAACAATATCATAGAATGATCTAAACTTCACAAATGAAAACACGAAAGAACAAATTGTTGTTAGTTTTTACAGTAGAAGCAATAATAAAGGTGTGTAATTCAAACACACCTATTTTTAAAAAATTCTAAAAGAGGGACAGAAAAAAAAAAGTTGTTCGTGTAGAATTCAACATCGAGGCCGATGAGAGTCTGAGGGTAAAATAGAATTAACAATCACGGTACGACACTCATAATCTTCCTACTTCACAAACTGGCTGTACCTTTTACATGAAATACTTTTGAAGAAACATCTTCCAAGAGAGAAGGACCTCTGAAAAGGCAAAATGGAAAATCCTACTTGCGTTCGGTTGTTCAGAAACGCACTTAGTGGCTTAAGTTATAAGAAACGAATTAAAACATTTGTCATTCGAATATGTAAGTTTTTATTGAAGAGCTTACTGATGTGACGTTGTTAAATAAAGCAGAATCTATCTATCTATCTATCTATCTATCTTAGTCTATTCATATCTATCTAGCAAGCTTGCTACCTCGTCGGCTATCCACCTACCTCATTCAATTCATGTGTATGTATTGGGCTACCGAGTGAATTTTCTTGATACTTATCCATCTATAGATAGATAGATCTTAAGAGAAACTGAAATGGATCGATATGAAAAAATCATAGATAGATAGGTTAGTTTACGTTATTAGGTTTAATGGCATATCAAACTTTGTATGTGATTTAATGCCAAGTCCAATTTATACTTATATGTTATGATTTTTATCTGACGAGTTTGTCGGCAACTTCATTTTCAATCAAGCTTGAGCTAATTTGTTTGCACACAGTTAAATGGTTTCAAGATTGCAATTTAACATTACTACTACTAATAATAATAGTAATAGTCAACACCAACCAGTTTGAAATGAGGTGAAAATGTCACAAGAAATAAAATACAGCTACAACTAGTACAACTATTACTAAACTGCAACTATTTATAATAATAATAATAATAATAATAATAATAATAATAATAGCATTGTTGAGATCAGCTCGAATACTAAGAAGAGTTTTAGAGACTTGACGAGACTTGCTGTCATATACACTCCAGTGAGAAACCATCAGCTAACGCAGGTGCGAAAAACTCTCAAATGCGTAAAATAATATTAATGATAATAATCCCTCGTAAAAGAATGGACAGTTCTACTTGATGGAACTTTAACAGGTACTAACACTCCGAGTCAAAGTGGACCTGGGAGTAATGGAAATGAAAGGCAACTTCGTATTCCTGAAACTCCAAGAGTGGAGTCTCACCATCAGATGCAGTTTAATGTCCTACGTAATACATTAAATTAAGTAAAGTTGGCGACCGTAGTGGAGGGCGACCAGAAGGCTCCCTTTTCAATAGCTACTACACCGAGGTGTAGGGGAAGGCGCTACTCCTTTTCCTGGGTTGCTCCACTTTACCCTTGATACGTACTTTACATTACTGAGAGTTAAGCAAGGAGGTATCAAGTACCATTTTAAAAGTCTTAGGTATGACTCGACCTGAGATTGAACCCTGGTCTCCCGGACCATTGGCGAATACTCTACCCACTAGACCAATGAGCCGACACGGTTAAATGGTTTCAAGTAAATGATAAGATAGTTCTATTGACCCATAGATGGGACCTTAAAAAGTACTGCCACTCCAAGTCAGAGTGGACCTGGGGGTTATGGCACTGAAGGAGTACTCCGCATTTTCCAAAACACCAAGACTGAAGTTTGATCATTAAGTTGCTTAGTGTCATATGCAGAACACTCATTGAGAGGGTCGTATTCTCTGCAGAGATGCAGCCGGCCTATTCTACAGCCCCACTCAACCGGAATTGATGGATATTTAGATAGAAAAAAGTCTTAGATAGATAGATAGATAGATAGATAGATAGATTTTTTTATACCACTCAATGTTTTCTCGATATAATTGATATTAGCAACTGATGTTGTTAAAATGTTCACAGAACCCACACTGATATGGAAGCCATAAAGCAAGCAGAGAACGAACTGAATGTCACAGATAAAATAAAACTCTCAGAGCAAATATTAAATATGCTGTTTGCAGTTTAGACGACATGCACATCTTGCGTGACCACTGCATCTCTGTGAAGTTTCATTGTCACCGGGTTGAAATCAGCGGACAGAATTATATTGAGTTTGTGAGAAAATCGTTTCGGTCTTATTCGTAGCACTAACATTCCATTGCAGTTACATCTAACATAAATTATTGGGATCCAAGATACAGGAAAAGGGTGAACGGTAATGATGCTGTGAGAATCTAAAGAGAATAAAATATGATCCAATTCACCGGAAGTGAGAACAGCTCGGAAATGGAAGTAGGAAATGAAACTGATGGTCTCATTGCTTCATTGAAACACCAGGAAAAGTATTGGTGCTTCTCAAAACGACCGAAAGAACCTCAATGTTGAGTGAAGGAAAATTTTGGACCCTTAGATAGAGAGCCAGCTTAGAAATACAATTACTAGGGTGAGTCAAAAGTTTTGCAATATTTTAGAAACATTAGACAGAATTTAGCATTTGTGTGCGTGACGCGACCATGCTGGACTGTGAGATGCTAAGCTCACATGATATTTTCCGCTGACTTATCTCCTGCTGAGGGATAAGACCTTCTTTTCTAATAACGGGTGTCCTGGTTATAACACAAAACTTTAGATGTTGGAGAAGCCATTCTGGAGTTCTGGAAAATGAGGAGTGCTTCTTCAGACCCATTTCTTCCTATTCTCCTTTTAAACTCAGACTGGTATTATTTGTTCGATTCTCAGCGATGGGTCAACTAGAGCTGTTCAGAAATTATTTGTATTTGATTGAAATATTTGAAATCATACAATGATGTTCAAATTATTTGAATTAGAAATGATTACCTGATACCATATAACTGTGCAAAAAGAATAATTAAGCAACTATATCAATATCAATACATTACAATAATCAGATAGTTGCAGCATCTGGTGGGGGTAATACAACAGAGACTGGGAACCAGCGCGCAATAAATTTGTTGAGAGGGTCCGAAACGATGCTCATTCTTTTTTGATGACTCATGAAGAATGTATATATCAGGAATCGGGTGCCTTGGAATTAACAACACTTGTGCAAACATGTTGTTTCAGAAGGATATCCATTTATATAAACAATATCAATATTACCTAGCTCAACCGGCTATAGCTGTAAAATGCACCGACTTCATCTCAGCAGACGGGTAAGAACACTCAACAAATCTCCTGGATATGACAATAAACTACATCTGATGGTGATTCTCCAGTCTTGGAATGAAGAGTACCCCTTCATTGCCACTACTCCCAGGTCCACTATGACCTCGTGCAGCAGTAACTGTCGGGTTCCATCTATGAGTCAAATAGAAATATTTGATCATTTATAATACTTGAAAATTTTTAACTGTGGACCTATAAATAACTGATGAATTATTAGTATTACATAGCAATACTAGAAACCTTTTAACTGTGTACAAACAAATAACTGATGTTAAATTGAAATAATATTACATAGCAATGCTCGGAAATATTTAAGTGTGTTAAAACGAATGAGTTCTGGCACGTTTATAAATAATGTTAAGTACAAATTATTCGTTTGCAATATATATATCAGCAGAATTTGGCATTAAATAACCAACAAAGGTTGATTTACTATGAAATACAACGAACCAAAATTATATTGCTTATTTGTGGAAATAACAATAAAGATGAAGACAATAGTCCGAAAACCACTAATAATAAAAATCATCAAGTTTCGGCTCAGAAATTTAGATAACAAACACCCGAAGAAGGCCGGAGGACATATCAGCCGAAACGTTGTGGAAATAACAATAAAGATGAAGACAATAGTCCGAAAACCACTAATAATAAAAATCATCAAGTTTCGGCTCAGAAATTTAGATAACAAACACCCGAAGAAGGCCGGAGGACATATCAGCCGAAACGTTGTGGAAATAACAATAAAGATGAAGACAATAGTTCGAAAACCCTTAATAATAAAAATCATCAAGCTTCCTCTCAGAAATTTAGACAACTTATATAAGTAATATTTACATAACCAATTTACTCTAATGAATAACTATAATTATTGTATTTTTATAAAAATGTTTACAATAACTTATTTGGTTGAGTAAGATTTTATAATGTAACTGGAATTAGTTATCCTATTCTAAATGAATAATTTTTATAAAAAAAGATGTTTATTTTTTTAAATTTCAGATTTAACCCATCTATACTCTAGAAATGAATGATTCGTGTAATCTTTAACCCCAAAAAGTTGTTTTTATTTTATATTGTATTTAACAAACGAATAATAAATTTTAATATTAATAATTAATTGTTGTTTGTTTCCTGGCCTCTGAGGCGCCCCCTTTGGAAGGTGTCGACTGGGCCGAAGGTATTTTGGGATTTTGCCGGACACGTGTGGGCTGCAGCCCTGCGTCCGGACCCACTTTAAAAAAGGCCTTGTGCCGTACTTGTCTGGTGGTGGGACGGAGAATAAGTATTTAACAAACGAATCCTAATTTTTAGCCATAAAAAGGTGTTTTTTATATATTGTATGTTACAAATGGCCCCTAATTTCTAGCCACAGAAAGGTGTATTTATATTGTATGTAATGAACGAACTTTAATTTTTAGCTACAAAAAAGTGGTTTTTATCATTTATTGCATGTAATGGACAACCCCTAACTTTTGATCATACGAGCCTACAAAAATATTTCTTAAACATTCAATACCTTAAACATTCAAATACTGATTCATATCTTCAAACTACTAAAATCTAATCAAGAACGAAGTAATAAATAAAGAATTTAGTCTTGACATTGATGTACCTTCAGTGAAGATAAGTTGTTTCGTAACTTTGTCTACTACTTCATTTATAGTATTAATACATATTATGTGTATAAGTGTTATGAATAGAAAACAATGTTAGATAATAAGTTTATTATGTTAAAAAATAGCCTTTGTTTTGTTATAGCCAATAAGAAAACATTTTGGATCGCAGTTATGGCAAGGTCAAGTCGAGAAATAAGGTAAGCTTTGGTATTTCAAAATATAACTTATGTAATGGGTTCAGAGGTGAAAAATTAGCCTTAAAACGTTAATAATAACTCGAATAAGTGTTTACGTAAAGTTGGGCGGGATTCGATCCCAGCTTCAAGCGTCCTACGTGTCTAGCCATACTGAAGAGTTGCGATACAACAAAACAGTCTGTCTGTGGATGACAATACGTACTTTTCCCCCACGGGGGTTGAGCACTTTGGCGAAAGAATTTACGGCTGCCACTCGCATAATGCAAAACTCTTAGAACGAATTGAGCACTCTGGTATCCGGTAAGGTATAAAATGTAAACAAACGAAGACTGCTGCATAATGTCTAATAATTCCCGAGCTGGCGTGGTTCGCTTGTTGGCTGAGCGATAAGGTACTAAGTATAACGTAAATTTGGGCGGGTTTCGATCCTAGTTTCAAGCGTCCTAGGTGTCTAGCTACACTGAAGTGTTGTGATACTACGAAACAGTCTGTTTGTGGATGACTATATATATATATATATATATATAGATAAATATATGTTGTGGTTTTCAGATAAGACCGGTGGAAGAACAGCTCAAACAACGGGTGATAGGTGAACGTTATTGTATTAGCAGAAAAAAGAAAGTCATACAAAAGAAGTACTAGCCGTTCTCGGCTTGTAGCCTGTCTGTCAAATGTCTCGTAAGAAACGAGAAGTTGTCTTCCCCGAGCGAGCGAGCTAGGAGAATATGTTTAGGTTGAACGAATCCATCTTTGGGGATATGTCCCCATAACAATATATATATATATATATATATATATATATATATATATATATATATATATACCATAGCCATGTACGGATATGCGTGAAACGTACATAGAATGTTCATAACATATATACATAGAACATAGGAATCTCGAAACGCGAAAAACACGAAACGACTTCTTAGTTCAGGTACGAAACTTTTTATTACCTTTGAGTTTAAAGGTTCTTCGACATAAGGAGAGAGATACACATTCTTTCTATGATTGCTTTTTCATCTGCAACCCCTCCATCTCGTGCGACACCTGCCAAAGGCCTCAGGCCTGGCTTCGGCGAGCAAGCGAAAGCCAACCGTCTTCTCCCGAGGCAGAACTCAACTCAACTCAATGACTTTTTCAAAATCTCCCAAAATCCGCCGCGAACTTCCGGTGCATGACGTCATTCACATCCACTGGTCAACCTTTCTTTGGGATTTTGATTTTAACATCTATGAACGACACATTCTCCCCACACGCGTGTTAACACCTGCACTCAAGTTTGCACCTAATTAACCCATGGGCTGAGCCGAAAGGTTCTCAGCCTAACTAAACACAAAGGCATAAAACGAAATCCCTCGGCCATTATATTACATATATATATATATATATATATGGTAGATATGAATTTATTTCCTTTCTGGTAAAACTTAATTACTTTCAAAACACCCTAAAATCTATAATGATAGATATATTGGTATTTACTTTTAATTTCATATCTACAAACTTTTCACTTGGTAGTAAGAAAGATAAACGCTCAAAGGAGAAATAAGTTATTATAAAGTTATTGAGTTATAAGATTGTAACGTTGGAAATTGGGAAAACTTTGAACAGAGATCAGAGAACAATGAAAAAAGAAATTGAAACGTTAGCAAGATAAGAACCAAAAAATTGATTTTAAGAATGTCACATAAAGAGATTTAAGAAAAATTAAATGGATAAGAAGTAAGAAAAGTGAATTGACCAACAAGAAAATACTTGTAAAAGGTTATTTTACAGATATAAACAAAGAGATAAGATGCAGAATAAAAAAAAAACTTTGACTAAAGAGAAGAAAACAACAAAACTATCACCTTTAAGTAAACATCACAAAGAGAAATATACAAGTTAGGGTTAAGAAATACAGAAAAACTGATTTCTCAACAGGAATTTTATTGAGGAATATAAACGACATTGGGTGGAGATGATGGTTAAGTCAGAGGTCTTCAGGGAAATAGTCTATAAGTACAACTTTGACGGAAAGAAAAATTTGGGTGAGGGATGTTGGTAGCAAAATTATTGCTCCCTTCAAAGTTGACGATTTTGTCAAGATAAAGACCCGGTATTTTTAAATTGATTGATTAATTTTAACATATCTAATCATCAAGGATTATTTTATGTCTTGTGGTTTAGGAATTGCATGAATAAATACTGTCATCTTTTGTACTGAAAGACTTAAGATTATTGGTATTTAAAAAAACCACTATTCAAATACCAATATTTGCAATGTTTTCATTAAAATTTGAACAATTTTAGCACTCAAAAGTTTAAGTTGCACACACACACACACACACACACACACACACACACACACACACACACACACACACTATATATATATATATATATATATATATATATATATATATATATATAAAGTTGTGTTTGTTTGGGTCTGGGTTCTATAAAAGTGTTTCACCAAAACAACCACTTCTTCTGGTATCAAACAAGTTTGTCATTAACCTGCTATATCGCTTGATACATCTTAACAGAAATCTTATCGATGAATATAGAGCAACATTGGGTGTATGACTTAGAAGGAAAGAAAAATTTGGGTGAAGAATGTTGGTAGCAAAATTATTGCTCCCTTCAAAGTTGATGATTTTGTCAAGATAAAGACAAGGTGTTTTTTAATTGATTGATTAATTTTAACTTCATATGTACCCATATAGATTGTTTTACGTTCAGTAGTTAGGGAATTGCGTTAATTGTATGTTTGAATTTTTATGTAGTTGTTCCTTCGGGAGATTTTTCGTATAGTTATATGATATCAAGTAATTAGAAACAAGTCGCCTGGTGAGGTGCTGGGCTGTAGGATACACTGACTGCATCTCTGCAGAGGGTTTAAAAAAAACCACCAACCAGTGTCCTGCATATAACACTAAACAATCTGATGTTGAGGTTCCACTAATGCTGGCACTTTAGGAATGCAGAGCACTTTTTCATTGCCATTGAGGTCAACTCTGGCCCGGAGTAGTAACATCAGAAAAGGTTCAATCACTTGGTGAAATAGAACTGTTCGACATTTGAATGGAGTGCAAATAAATGACTTATGCTAAATTGAATTGCTTGAAATAAAATTATTTGATCACTTAACAGCGTGTAAACAAATGACAGATATTTAACTGAATTATTTATGATACATAACAATACTTGGAACCATTTAACTGTGTGCAAACAAATGAATAATATTGAATAGATTAACTAGTGTTAAATTGCAATACTTGTAACCACTTCACTGTGTGCAAACAAATATTTAAAATTGAATGGAATTATTAGTGTTAGATAGTAATAATCTAAACCATTTAACTATGCTGAAACTATAGCGATACAACTGTAACCCTTTAGTTGTGTGTCTAAATTGAAATATTGGTAAAACATAGCAATATTTGAGTAGAAGCAACCCAAAACTAGTGTGCAAATAATGTCGTTTTTACTCATTTAAAAATGTAATTACCTACAAAATATAAGTGCAAATAAATGACTGATGTCAATTTGTGACTGTTATATAACAAATCTTGAAACCAACTTAACTGTGTGCAAAAACAACGAGCTCGGACTCGTTCAAAAATGTTATCAACAAAATGTGTTTACAAACCATATATATTTAATATATATGTATAAAGAGGATTTGGCATTAAATAACCTACAATGGTTGATATGCCATAAAACCCAACAAAACCAAATCATATATATTTAATATATATCTATAAAGAGGATTTGGCATTAAATAACCTCCAATGGTTGATATGCCATAAAACCAAACAAAACCAAATCATATATATTTAATATATATGTATAAAGAGGATTTGGCATTAAATAACCTACAATGGTTGATATGCCATAAAACCCAACCAAAACAAATTATATATATTTAATATATATGTATAAAGAGGATTTGGCATTAAATAACCTACAATGCTTGATATGCCATAAAACCCAACCAAAACAAATCATATATATTTAATATATATGTATAAAGAGGATTTGGCATTAAATAACCTACAAGGGTTGATATGCCATAAAACCCAACCAAACCAAAACATATATATTTAATATATATGTATAAAGAGGATTTGGCATTATATAACCTACAATGGTTGATATGCCATAAAACCCAACAAAACCAAATCATATATATTTAATATATATGTATAAAGAGGATTTGGCATTAAATAACCTACAAGGGTTGATATGCCATAAAACCCAACCAAACGAAATCATGTATATTTAATATATATGTATAAAGAGGATTTGGCACTAAATAACCTACAATGGTTGATATGCCATAAAACCCAACAAAACCAAATCATATATATCTAATATATATGTATAAAGAGGATTTGGCATTAAATAACCTACAAGGGTTGATATGCCATAAAACCCAACCAAACCAAAACATATATATTTAATATATATGTATAAAGAGGACTTGGCATTAAATAACCTACAATGGTTGATATGCCATAAAACCCAACAAAACCAAATCATATATATTTAATATATATGTATAATGAGGATTTGGCATTAAATAACCTGCAAGGGTTGATATGCCATAAAACCCAACAAAACCAAATCATATATATTTAATATATATCTATAAACAGGATTTGGCATTAAATAACCTACAAGGGTTGATATGCCATAAAACCCAACGAAAACAAATCATATATATTTAATATATATGTATAAAGAGGATTTGGCATTAAATAACCTACAAGGGTTGATATACCATAAAACCCAACAAAACTAAATCATATATATTTAATATATATGTATAAAGAGGATTTGGCATTAAATAACCTAGAAGGGTTGATATGCCATAAAACCCAACAAAACCAAATCATATATATTTAATATATATGTATAAAGAGGATTTGGCATTAAATAACCTACAAGGGTTGATATGCCATAAAACCCAACAAAACCAAATCATGTATATTTAATATATATGTATAAAGAGGATTTGGCATTAAATAACCTACAAGGTTTGATATGCCATAAAACCCAACCAAACGAAATCATATATATTTAATATATATGTATAAAGAGGATTTGGCATTAAATAACCTACAATGGTTGATATGCCATAAAACCCAACAAAACCAAATCATATATATTTAATATATATGTATAAAGAGGATTTGGCACTAAATAACCTACAAGGGTTGATATGCCATAAAACCCAACAAAACCAAATCATGTATATTTAATATATATGTATAAAGAGGATTTGGCATTAAATAACCTACAAGGGTTGATATGCCATAAAACCCAACCAAACGAAATCATATATATTTAATATATATGTATAAAGAGGATTTGGCATTAAATAACCTACAAGGGTTGATATGCCATAAAACCCAACAAAACCAAATCATATATATTTTATATATATGTATAAAGAGGATTTGGCATTGAATAACCTACAAGGGTTGATATGCCATAAAACCCAACCAAACCAAAACATATATATATAATATATATGTATAAAGAGGATTTGGCATTATATAACCTACAATGGTTGAAATGCCATAAAACCCAACCAAAACAAATCATATATATTTAATATATATGTATAAAGATGATTTGGCATTAAATAACCTACAAGGGTTGATATGCCATAAAACCCAACAAAACCAAATCATATATATTTAATATATATGTATAAACAGAATTTGGCATTAAATAACCTACAATGGTTGATATGCCATAAAACCCAACAAAACCAAATCATATATATTTAATATATATGTATAAAGATGATTTGGCATTAAATAACCTACAAGGGTTGATATGCCATAAAACCCAACAAAACCAAATCATATATATTTAATATATATGTATAAACAGAATTTGGCATTAAATAACCTACAATGGTTGATATGCCATAAAACCCAACAAAACCAAATCATATATATTTAATATATATGTATAAAGATGATTTGGCATTAAATAACCTACAAGGGTTGATATGCCATAAAACCCAACAAAACCAAATCATATATATTTAATATATATGTATAAACAGAATTTGGCATTAAATAACCTACAATGGTTGATATGCCATAAAACCCAACAAAACCAAATCATATATATTTAATATATATGTATTAAAGAGTATTTGGCATTAAATAACCTACAATGGTTCATATACAATAAACCCTAACCAAACCAAACCAAACTGATGACTTTCAGAAAGGCCAGACACCACACCTCCCTGAATTTTATATATTTACATAATAGAAATTTGAGGTAGTATATCTTTTATTTACAGAGAAAAAGAAAAACAGCCAATAAAATTCTAATTACAGTTGATATTTCTTAATTTTACTTCATCCTGATACTCTTGATAAATGCACGAATCAATATCTCTCTGTATTCTATATATATAGGAAATGGGCGTTTTGGTAGGTGTAACACTTAATAGCAGAGAAAATTCAAATCCGGGTGAGATTCCAGAAAATATTACTGAGAAAAGCATGAATCTATTTCTCCCTGTATTCTATGTATGTACAAAAAGTTGTGAGTCTAGGTTTATCAGAAAGAAGGCATCCACAAACTAAAATTAAATTTAGTCAAAAGATTCTTATATTCATTTCGCACATACACTTGGGAAAGGCATGAATCTATATTTCCCTGTATTATATAATAGTGTTATGTTTTTAAGAATAAAGAAAATATGTACACAAAACTGAAAACAGGCAAACTCGTGGGTGTACAAAAGGCAAAATGGATTTATTAACCACAGACAAAGACACTCGTCTCATGACCAGGGAGAAAACTGTATTAACTTTCTGTGCACCAATCTAATGTACAACCACAATGTGTCTTGGTGGATTCCAAGTCTGTTGATTGTCCCTTACGTGAGTCCGTTCTTCTGGTCTCTACGAATGCCACCATGCACTTTTCACGGAAGGCAGCTCCCTTTCTTGGGGGGAATAACTTTGATATTTTTTCGTTAGGTATGTTTCCTAACAACTATTTTAAAATCGTGCTGATAAGAAAGATTCCTGTGACTCTCTCTCTCTTATCCTGATGGACCATCGCTTCAGGAGGTCTTCTAGATTGCATCCAGG
>OY757938.1:67614584-67644584 GCA_963585895.1 Sepioteuthis lessoniana | reverse complement strand
CTATCATTACTGGAGCTTCGGCATCAGATATTTTAGTGCCATGTCAGGATACTCATTGGTGGTAGAGGGTGGGGCTTGTCCCTCTGCAGAGATGCAGTCGGTGTATTCTACCGCCCCAGCCAACTGGACTATGCTTTAATCTGGTGTCGAATATATATAATAAACTATGATGAGTCAAAAGTTTTGCAATGTTTGGTAAGGTGAGGCACAGCTCCAGGTGATTTTGCTGAGATCGTGAAGGTGACTAACCATACAAGCTCACCTGATTTTCTTTGAGTGCTACTCACCGTATGAGATTCTATATCTTCTGGAATGGCCTCAGAGTCCATAGTTTTATGCTTACCGTCGAGGTTCTTGCAACTCAACGAAAATTTCTTGCCCAGTCAGCTGGGGCTGTAGAATACACCGATTGCATTTCTGCAGAAGAGGAAGATCCTCCTAACTAGTGTCATGGATATGACACTAAACAATGAAATGGTGGGGTTCCAGTGATGCTGGAGCTTTGGGGAATGCGGAGCACCCCTTCATTGCCATTGCTCCCAGGTCCACTCAGGCTCGGAATGGTAGCACTTAAAAGGGCCCTATATATGAATCAAATAGAACTAACTGCATACTTATGATAAACTGAATTGTTTAAAATAGAACTGTTTGACTAAACTGAATAGCTTGAAATGGAAATGTTTTTGACATTGAAACTGTACTTACTCTAAATTGAATTGTTTAATATAGAACTGTTTTGACATTTAACTGTGTGTAAACAAAATGTGTACTTAAACTAAACTGAATTGGCTGAATTAGATCTGTTTTGACAATTAAACTGTGTACTCATGCTAAACTGAATTGATTGAAATAGAGCTGACTATTTGCATAAAAATGGATCTGGCGTTAAATGACCTACAAAGGTTAATATGTCATAACCCCCACCACCCCACCCAAAAAAAGAAAAAACCCAACCTAAGTTTCTTTAACAATCTTGTTGCTATACTGAGACCAACAATCCCTTCACCTTTCACATAAAAATCATTTAAATTTTTTTCCGTTGCGTTATGTATCGGTTCGAACTCGTGAACCATAAGTTCCCGTATTAGACTACACGTTTATCTATACGGCTTTCACACGAACTGAAGCAATGCACAAAGTGTTAGAGCACCAACTACCTTGATACTACCGACTACATCGGGCACTATCCACCACGGCTGGACCTGCTTCGATGACGTGATAGACGCACCACAAATAAGCACGTATCAAACTAATGCAAATCTTAGGACTCACCCAAGTAATATAGGGTATCTCAAAATAGATGCAACCTAATAATATGATAATTCCTATTGCATCAACTCATCTTTCCTCTGAGTCTTAAAAAGCAATCATATCACTTCAGAAAGTTCAAACCAGATGACAAGGGTAGAAATTGATTGACTTTATACTACAGTGCACGTAAAAGACCAAGTTGTAGAGAACGTCTTCAGAGGGACTTTTCCTGACTCCTTCCGACAGAATCTCTCAGTGCATCCACATTGTCAGGACATGTTGCAATCAACATTCTTCCAGATCTGAAATTTTCTTACTACTTGTTGTGGTTGTTTACTGACTCTGTGACCTGAAATTTGTGTACCCAACGAAAATTTGGCTTTTCTGGGGATAATTGTTAAGTTAAACTTCCTGCGAAATTTTGCTTGGACAGTTTTGAATGATTTTTCTCCAAATAAGTAGAGACGCAAAATATTTTTCCGCTCTTGTCCAAGGCATTATGATCAAGGACTAATCGTTGTTATAGTATACTATTTTCAAATCTGAAACAAAAAAGAACAGAACATTATTATTAGTAGAGTTATTAGCAGTCAGGTGGGTCCTATGTATATTGAGACACCCTATATTATTAGTAGTAGAGTTATTAGCAGTCACGTGGGTCCCATGTATATTGAGACATCCTGAATAAAAAGATTAATGCAAATTAATATTATATACATCAATTAAAATTTAAAGTAACGCACTTTGTGTCCATAATTTGATATTAAACATCTGCCTTATATATCTATTTATCTTAAAGAGATTTTACTCACACTGTTCATATCCAAAACTTTTGCCAACTCTAAAAAAACGAAACTAGGAATGAAGGAAAATGGACTTTTTATGAAACTTCAGTCAAATGATGGCCTTTCTGCTATCGGTCTAAAGCTCTATTTGAACGGCAAATCATGATTTTTTTAGTAACTAAACGAAAACAGAAAAAGAAAAAAGACTCGGGTATCCTTTTGCGAAAAACAATATTGATAGCCACCTTGGGAAGACATGGTTTTCCCGATGACACTGTAGATATTTGTTCAGATCTACTTAGGAAATTAATCCTCACCCGGCGTACGCATGCGCAGAAATAAGAGGGAAAAAAGGCACCGGTGTCTCTTTTGCCAATGTCGGTTTGAATCAGATAACATGAGATCATATGCTGTAGGTAGTGGCTTGCCGGTTAATGAAATTAACCAGAGAGAGCGATATATATATATATATATATATATATATATATATATATATATATATATATATGAACAAATAACAAATATCAAAATTGCAATAAATCTATTTTATCGACACCAAATGCATTGCAATATTAAGGAAGATGAAAAAGACAAAATTCGTAAGTACACAACCCCGTCAATTGGATGCGATAAATATATTAGCAAAACATCAATCATATAATCTGAATTTCTAAGATAGATTTATGTCACTTTTTATTGATACTAATTAAAAATTAATAATAATCAACAATGCTTCATCTAAAAATTATTATGACATCTAGTACTACCAGTGTGATAAAAAGTAACAAAATAAGATAAAAGAAATACAAGTCAAAAATAATAATTAATATTGGTTCATGTAAGGTCGAACTATCTTCAATGTGGAGGCTACGGTTTGGACGATCGTCATTGGTACACTGAGGATCATTCTCAAGAAATTACAGACATTCCTTTAGTATCTACAACTTTTATATCACATTGGCAGTCTCCAAATGCTATCACAACCTGAAAAAATACTTCGTGTCTAAAGTCTCAGGACTGATTAGGCTATAAACAGCAACATCAAAATCAGAATAAAATATATCGATAATAATATTTGCCAAGAAATAAGAAAAAAAAAATAGAAACCCTTATACAAACTTAGAATAGATATAGGAATGGAATTTGGTATTGAAAAATATACCATACTTATAACGAAAACAGGGAAAAGAAAAACAATGGAAAGAGTAGAAGTTCCCAATGAGGAAAGCATCAGAACATTTGGAGAAAAAGAAAATTACAAATACCTCGGAATATTAAAAACGAATACCATCTAGCAAATAGATATAAAAGAAAAAATAAGAAAGGAGTTCCTCTGAAGAGCATGGAAACATCTTGAAAGCAAACACTACTGCAGAAATCTAATCAAAAGAATAAATACCTGGGCAGTCTCCCTCGTAAGATACTCTAGACGCTTCTTAAATAGACAAACAAAGATGGAGTATAGAACGTTGCACAATGTCTTACCTCCTTGAGATGACAGACAGAGACTTCAGGTAAAGGAGGAAGAGCCCTTGCCAGCATGGGGGTATACGTCAATGGATCAATTTAGGAAGTCGACGAATATACAAAAAAGAATAAAGAAGGACTGATCATGGCATCCAGCAACATTAATATAAATGCAATTAACTAAAGAAAAAAATTCCCCAAAAAATAATAAGAAAAACAACGATATTGATACTTCAAGTGGCAACCATAGGAAACTGCACACAAAAAAGACCTGGAAATGGCTTTAAAGTTGAAATCTTAAGAGACAAAGTAAATCTCTTTTGATAGAAACACGAAAGAACGCCATAAGAAACAATTATATAAAATCCAAAATTAATAAGGATTGCCAAAAATTACAAGAGAAGATTCTATTCTAGAACAAGAGACGCGTAAAATTCTCGGGGGCTTTGAAAGAATCACCCAATCCCGACCAGAAGAGCTAATCTGGTGTTATTAAGACATATTACCCGGCAAATTTTGCACAGAATGAAAAAAAAAAAAACGAAAATATGGATAAATACCAGGATCTTGCCAGAGAACGAAAAAAGTTGTGGAATATGGAGATGACCATGAAACTAACTATAGTTGGAGCTCTTGGAACTGTCTCTAAATGTTTGGCAAAAATTCTAAGTCAACAAGAGATCAAAGAAAGAATCGATACTATCTAAGTAACAATACAGCTAAAATCGTTTTAGATACTCCGAAAAGTCCTGAAGATATGAAAAACTTGATGTCAATCAGGTTTCCGTTGAAAACTAGCAGTTAAAACTGGTGTAAAAATTACACAAAAAGCAAAATATTAAATAGATTAGTACAAATACAAGAAACTAGCACAGGAGTATACGAGTAGGTATATCTTTGTGGGAAGTGGTATAGACATAAACCAAAATCTGTACTTAGAAAAAAAACAACACACAAAATTCTCTAGAATTCGGAAATAGAAAACAGATCACAGAATTCTGACTAGAAAACCAGACCGAGTAAAGAGACAAAAAAAAAGGGAATTTGTCAACAGGCGGACTTTGTCGTTTTTGAATATCCTTGAGATCAAGTCAAGGAAAGTAGCACGCTGGATACCTGCCTGAACCTTTCTATGGAAAGGAAAAAGCTATAGAACATCATAATTAGTCTTTCGAAAAAACAAAAATAACTTGTGGAAAAACTAGATATAAAAGGATGGATTGATGCCATCCAGATTACAGAAATAAGATCAGCTAGAATACTCAGAAGAATTTTGAAGAATGAGGATACATGCAGTCACCAAGATTTCAATAAATTCCACCATTTCCTTCTCAAAAAGAGGACAAAATTGTTTATAAATAAAAAAAAAAGATGAATGTATCTGTTAAAATGAAAACATTTTTGGTTTATTAGTTTGTTGCACGAGGATCCTTAAATAAGTTTCCAGACTTTTTTCGTATGGGCACTTTTATTGATAGTACACAAATGAAACTTTAGTTCCCTTTGAAGTATTCTCCTCCGGCTGCAATGCACTTGTTGTACCGTTCCAACAACCTCTGGAAGGCCCCATGGAAGTCCTCTTGTGTGAGCCTGTCAATGACCTTCGTCACAGCCTCTTTCATCTCCTCAATTGTCTCATAATGACAGCCTCTGAGCTTACGGAATAACCAAAAGTCACAGGAAGCAAGGTCTCGACTATAGGGAGGCTGAGGAACTGTCTTGAAGCCCATCTTGGTCAAATAGTCTGTGACAAGGATGGAGTTGTGGACTGGTGTATTGTCCTGCCGGAAATGCCACTGACCTGATTTGAAGAGTGCTGGCCTCTTCCGACGGAATCCCTTCCTAAACTCCCTTAAAACCTCAACATAGTAACCTTTGGCCAATCAACTCTGGTCTATTGACTTCCTTACTTTTCCCACACCTCTCATCATCCCTCACAGACCCCTTGCCTTCCTTGAATCTCTTATGCCACTCAAAAACTGATGCTCGATTCATGCAAGATGCCCCAAAAGCAGTCTGAAGCATTCCCTACGTTTCTGTTGCCTTTTTCCAAGTTTAAAACAATTTTATCCTCACGTCCAGATTGCATTTTTTGAAATTCACCAGCTGTGACAATCAGGCTTTAGTAGGGTGTATTCCGATTGCTGCAGTATCTGTTCATTTGAACCTGAAATCATAAAAATTGGTCAGTCATCTCATGAGATGTATAGCAATAACACACTGAATGTTCAAGTGTCCAGAACAATTTTAAATGCCTGTACAAAAGGTTTGGAAACTTATTGAATGCCCCATATATATATATATATATATATACGATTTGTAAATGAATAGCTCGTTGGGAAAATTTTTAATCATGCCAGAGCTCATTTGTTTGCACACAGTTAATTGGTTTCATGTATTGCTATCTAACACTAATAATTCTATTCAATATTATACATTAGTTTGCACACAGTCAAATAATTTCAAGTATTGCTACAATTTAATATCACTTGTTTACATACAGTTAAATTGTTTCAATTATTAAAAATGATTAAATATTTCTATTTTACTCATAAATAGGAGCCTAACAGGTACTACCACTCTGGGACTGAGTGCTCTGGGTAGTAATGGCAATGAAGTGGTACTTTTGTACCATAGCCAGATACGGATATGTGAAACGTACATAGAATGTTCATAACTTATATACATAGAACATAGGAATCCCGAAACACGAAAAACAATTACGACTTCTTAGTTCAGGTACGAAACTTTTTTATAACCTTTGAGTTAAAAGGGTTTTCGACATAAGGAGAGAGAGAGAGACAATCTTTCCATGCTGGCTTTTCCATCTGCCCCCAGCCAACACGTGTGACACCCGCCACAAGGCCACTGCGAGCTAGCGAAAGTCACTCTTCTTCTTCGGACCGTAAGACTCAACTCAACTAACTGACATTTTTCAAATCCCCCAAAATCCTTCGCGCACGCTTCCGGTGCATGACGTCATTCACAATCCCAAGTCCTGTCTGGGATTTTCATTTTGACATCTGTGAACGACACATCCTCCACGCACGCGCGTCAACACCTGTGCTCAAGTTTGCACCTAACTAACCCATGTGCTGAGCAGAAAGGTTCTCAGCCTAACTAAACCCAAAGGCAAAATATATAAAACGAAATCCCTCAGCCATTATATTACACTTTACATTTCCCAACACTCGATTGGTGGAGCCTCACTATCAGATATTTAGAGTCATAACCAGGATACACATTGGAAAAGGGTCCTACCCCTCTCTAGAAGTGCAGTCGTTCTATTCTACAACTACAGCCGTGTGGGTTGAAATATTTTTGATACACACTAATATATATATATATATATATATATATATATATATATATATTAATAATATCATCAGATTCTTCTGAGTTATGCAGTGATACATAAATCAGAGGAGACCGACTGCACCCAGGGTATGGATATTATGCATTCAATTTCGGTGCAGGGCTTCTAGGAGTGCTATCTTGCTTGGTCTTTCATGTTTAAATATCGATTTACGTTATACGTTAAGTTTTTCTGATGTTCCTTTGTATGTTTGTATTTTGTTTATTAATAGTGAAGGGAAGGCAAGGTCTTATTATTAATTTCCTAAGTGACTTAGCCAACATTAGAGTGTCCATTTCATTGTTTCATTTGACTTTAATAATTGCATATCCTTGCAGAGAATGCCTTTTCTCCTCTCTCTTGCTCTCTCTTTATATATATATATATATATAATCGATGAATAAACGTTAATAAATAGATATTATTAATTTGTTAATTCCAACTAGTTTTGGTTTTAGGCCATTATCAGGGGATGTTTAGTTCAAGAATATATATGCTTCCAAATTCGTCTAAATGTGACGGTTATAGCCATAGGAAATGGAATCAGAGGTACGAGCTCAAAACCTGGACAAAGATGTTCGTGTTTCACTTCACACTAATGCCTTTTGGGAAAGAAATGAATGTATCTATTCTCTTCCCAGCTATGGGAAAATAGTAGGACAGGCTGGTATCTTTAGCCTTGGTAGTCAGCCAGTCTAGGAAAAGGAAATCTCAGGACTCAAAACAACCATACTCCACTTAAAAATTGACATTGTTTCACGAACTACTCTTTGCAGACGGGTTGGGTAAATCGATACATTTAATGACTGACCTATGGGTAAATAGTCTTTAGAAGAACCAATCTAAGGAAAGGAAAAGTCTGAATTCAAACCATGTGTTATGAAGAAGGTCGAATAGTTTTATGAAGATTGGATTATTTAATGCTGGAATCATTCTTTTTTAAAGCAGTATGGTTTAAATTTTCAATTCTTTGAGAACAATTATAGCTTCAAGTAATTATTCTTAATACAAATAATTTGGTGGGTGTCTCCATGGCGAAATGGCTAATGTACGAGACTGCAACATTAAAGTAAGCAAGTTCAAACTCCTGTCGGGCTATGATATTTGCTTTCGTATTAGTATCATTGGGAAAGCTTATCTGCCCAGCTTGGAGTTGAATAATTACACTATTGTTCCTTTACAAGAATCGCGTTATCATTAAATGACCTACGAAAGTTGATATGTCATAAAACAAACAAACCAAACCAAACAAATAATATATATTTATTTATTTATGGTTATAGCAATACTATAAGTACAAATAAACTATTAAAAGCTGTGGCTCTGTCAATATTACAATATTATACCACTTGGACCCTAACGAAACGCGGAGAGGAAAAGCTAGATGAGAAATACACAGCTGTTTTGAAAAAATTCTGAAAGCAACACCCTACAAAACTGCAGTTGTATGGCCACTTACCTCCCGTCTCGAAAGCCACGCAAGTAAGACGGAAAAGACATGCTGAACACTTCTGAACACTGCTATAGAAGGCAAGGATGAACTCAGAAGTGTAACGTTCTTTTAAGGAATCCGGTACATAGATGTACATAAGTTGATCGACCAGTGAAGAATTATATCCATAAGCTCTGTGTGGATACTGGATAAGATCTCGAAGACATTCCAGAAGCAATGGATGACAGAGGCGGATGGCGAGAAAGATTCAAACAACTTCGTGCTATCAATGTGAACTGATGATTATAAATGAATCCGGAACACTGCTGGTGAAGTAGGGACGAACTCATAATTGATGTACTCCGGTGGACCCCTTCACATGGACGAGCAAAGACAGGACGACCAGTTAGAGGGTGACCTCGAATTAGCCAAGAACTACCGAGATATATAACACTTACATCCATAGCAACCAAAATATACTATGCCCTACTACGAAACCGCATTGAACCCAAAATTGACAACATTGTTAGGAAGAACCAAAATGGCTTCCGAAGAAATTGATCCACGACCTCACAAATATTGACTATCCGAAGAATCCTTGAAGGCGTACGGGCAAAAAACTTACAGGTAACAATACAATTTGACGACTTTACCAAAGCCTTAGATTCCATTCACAGAGGGAAGAAGGAACAAATTCTACTAGCACACGGCCTACTAAAAGAGACCGTCGCAGCCTTAGTGATTCTCTATAGAAACACCAAAGTGAAAGCACGTTCTCTGGATGGAGACACAGACTACTTTGACATTGTAGCAGGTGTACTGCAAGGACACACACTAGCCCCATACCTCTTTGTCATCTGTCTAGACTACGTGCTTAGAACATCGATTGATAAAATCAAAGAAAACGGCCTGGAGCTGACAAAGAAATGAAGCAGAAGGTACCCCGCAAAAACTATTACCGACGCCAACTACACAGACGACATAGCGATACTGGAAAATGCACCCACCCAAGCCGAAACACTACTGCATAGTTTGGAACGACCCGCGGCAATCATTGGCCTCCATGTCAATGCACACAATGGTGACATTTCCGCACTTGACGGTAGCTCTCTGAAACTAGTAGACAAGTTCACCTACCTAGGAAGCAGTGTCTCATCAACCGAAAAGGACATCGTCACGCGACTAACAAACGTATGGACAGCTATCGATAGACTAGCGATCATATGGAAGTCACCATTGACCAATAAAATGAAACACTGTTTCTTCCAAGCAGCGGTCGTGTCGATATTGCTATATGGATGCACTACATGGACACTAACTAAACGGATGGAGAAAAAGCTTGACGGCAACTACACATGAATGCTGCGGGCAATTTTGAACAGGTCCTGGAGGCAAAATCTCACAAAATAGCTGTACAGCCTCATACCTCCCATCACGAAAACTAACAAAGTTAGACGAACCAAACGTGCAGGATACTGCTGGAGAAGCAGGGACGAGCTCATAAGTGATGTTCTCCAGTGGACCCCCACATATGGCCGAGAAAAAGCAGGACGACCAGCTCGAACCTACATACAGCAGCTCTGTGAGGATACGGGATGTAGCTCCGAGGAGCTGCCAGAAACGATGAATGATAGGGAGGAGTGGCAAGAGAGGGTCAGGGATATCGGTGCTGGCGGAACAAATATATAAGAGATAAGGTTTCACAACTCTATGTTCCCCAGGAAGTTGATAATATTGCAATGTTTCGTTGATAAATTTCATAAAAATTGAGAGTGTACTAGACCAAATTTTTTGTGTCCAGGTGTTTATGTCATTCACCCAAAAAGTCTTTAAATACGCTATCTTTGCAGTTGATATATATATATATATATATATATATATAGTAGGTTTAAAATATACAAGATAAAAAAAGGACTGTAGTAATCTTTTTGAAACGCCCTGTGTATACATAAAAAGATTAATGGGTTTGACATTCTGTGTGTTGTTGTATAGAGAGACGTGAGACAGACAGACAGACAGAGACGGAGACTGAGTTGGGGTTGGGGTTAAATCAGAACAACACTAAGAGAAGGTTGCATTGAAGCCAAAAGAATTTGAAGACGGTACCGAAACAAAAGTTTGGACAAACATGTCTGCGTTGTTAAGGCGAAAAAAGAAAAAAGAAAAAAAAAAGAAAAAAACTTGTTTCCAGAAAGAAGTTGATCGATTTTGAGTGTTTGACAGTCGAGAATTTACATTATCACTTGTGCATTTACGTAGATAACAGATTAAAACTAAGTAGATTTGGACAAATTTAGGGATAGATAGATAGATAGATAGATAGATAGATATGAACAGACTGAGATAGATAGATAGATAGATAGATAGATATGAACAGACTGAGATAGATAGATAGATAGATAGATAGATAGATAGATAGATAGATATGAACAGACTGAGATAGATAGATAGATAGATAGATAGATATGAACAGACTGAGATAGATAGATAGATAGATAGATAGATATGAACAGACTGAGATAGATAGATAGATAGATAGATAGATAGATAGATATGAACAGACTAAGATAGATAGATAGATAGATAGATATGAACAGACTGTGATAGATAGATAGATAGATAGATAGATAGATATGAACAGATAGAGATAGATAGATAGATAGATAGATAGATAGATAGATAGATAATAAACAGACTGATATAGATAGATAGATAGATAGATAGATATGAACAGACTGAGATAGATAGATAGATAGATAGATAGATAGATAGATAAGCAGAGTGAAATGCCTATTAAACGATTGAGATAGACTTTACTGTTGATAGGATGCAAGAAAAGTCTGTCCACTTGAAAAGGTCTTATTATTAAGTAGCAACCTTGTTGAAGACACTCCTTAATTCAAAATGAACTCTTCATCCGGCATCACTTCGACGATTAAACCGAATAACCTCATGCGCATGGATGCAACTTTAAATCTTTATATCTCCCTCTGTTACATCCTTACAGACTACAAAAGGACATTCTGATTCGCTCATAAACCATTTTGATTTCCTACTTCTGACTTTATTTAGCGAAGACCACATAGAATTAGCTGAGGTACAATCGTCTGGAAAGATATGCTCTTTGGTCTCGTTAAAGAAATACTAGTTCCCAAAGAATTAATGTTTTTAACTCACTCATTGTTAGAAAACCGTGAAGATATCCAAATCCTGACAATGGTAAAAAAAACGACTGTCCAATCGTCTTTCATATAGAAATATTAACAGTCTAAAAATTTTGAAAAAAAAAAAAAAACGAACAAAGAAATACATTTTTTATAATCCTGGTAAAAATTATTATTTAGTCTTTAGTTTAGATCGTTCTCAAAGAAAAAAATCATTTTGCTGGAGTATTTATCTACCTTTTTCACCATGAACAGGATGTGGCGCCGGGTCAATTTTTAAGTGGAGTACAGCTGGTTTGAATCCAGCACTTTCCTTCATCTAGATTGGTTGACGTTTGTGAACAAATATGATCCCAGTTCAAAACCTAGATTCAGAATGCGGATACATCCAAAGTAGACGTAATCATTTCAACCCACCTCATTTCTTCGAATCAGCCATGTGTTAATAGATATATTCACCAAATTCCTCCATAAGGGCAAAGATATGACACAAGATCAATCCTTTTAGTTCAAAGTTTTCCTTCCTCTTTACAGAGAAGCCAAATTTATCGTTGGCTGCACAAATTTCAAATTTGGATGCGGTGAGAGATTCTGTTGGAAGGAGTCCGAAAAAGTCTCTCCGAAGACGTCCCAAAGAACTTGGTCTTTCACGTGTACCGTAAGATAAAGTCAGTCAATTTCTACCCTTGTCATCTGGTTAGAACTTTCTGAAGTGATATGATTGTTTTTTAAGACTCAGATGAAAGATGACTTAATGCAATATGAATTATCATATTAATGGGTTGCATCTATTTTGAGACACCCTGTACAAGACAAGGGAGCCCAGCCTGCTCCATTATAAACCCGAATAGATGTGTGTGCGTGTGTGTGTGCGTGTGAGAAGACACAGAGTCATGTATTTGCCAAGGTCATTGGGGGCTGGAAATACTTTAACTTCGGTCCATATCTATCCTATTAATGGTGCTGTGAGAAAAAGCAAGAATAATGAGATGGAGAATTAACAAAGTACAGTGACGAGTAGAGATTTTAAACAGCATTTAAAGTCATCGTTCTTAACGGAGGAGAATGAAAGAAACAAGGAGACTGAAATATTTATTAAACATGAAGCCAAATGTTTTCAATTGCAAATTCATAGAAGTTATTCAGGATCTAAGACTGCAGTAATTGCTCTTTATAATTTGGGAGACATTTAGAAAAATATCTATTACTGACTTTATCAATGTGTGACTGTGAGAGTATGAATGTGTGTATATCACATGCAATCTCACGTTGTATGTAGAAAAATAAGTATACGTATTTTAAACACACGCACCCCTCCACTCATACATATATATATATATATATATACATATACACGTTCTCCCACATATACATATGCACGTATAGGCAGAGATTTTTAAAATTCAAAATGTGTGTTTGTGTGTATGTGCATTTCTCTCTCTCTCTCTCTCTCTCTCTCTCTCTCTCTCTCTCTGTATATATATATATACATACAGAGAGAGAGAGAGAGAGAGGGAGAAAGAGAGAGAGAGGAGAGAAAGAAATATAAAGAGCAAGAAAGACAGACAGACAGACAGACACAGAATGTAGTACAGTAGTGAAAAAAAATGAACAATCTAAGATTTTTCAAAATGTAGTATTTCCCAATGATCCCTGAAACATGAAGTCTTCTTTTAATATGTATTTCGTTTTAAAATAATCTCTGCATATAATTGTGTATGCATGTGTATGAGAATTCATATATATATATATATATATATATATATATATATATATATATATATATATGTGTGTGTGTGTGTGTGTGTGTGTGTATGTGTGTGTGTGTGTGTGTTTTAATGACACATAAATATATTTTCTACAACATGCGATTGCACGGGATATATCCTGTCCTTATCAACCACCAACAAGGGATGATAACACAGTTACTATGGCAACGGTGGTACTGCCACCTCTGGGGCTACCGGCAGCTTTGGCCACCAGACAGTGTGTTATTTTGTCTTATCAATTGTGTAGTGCATCTTCTTATCTCTTATTTCTGTTAATGATACTATTTACCCAACCCCTCCGCTCGGGCAGGATATGACACAAGGTCAATTTTTAAGCGGAGTTTAACAGGTTTTAATTCAGAGTTTTCCTTCTCCTAGACTAGTTGCCTAACCAAGGCTGAAGAACCTAGTCTGTCCTACTATTTACCCATAGCTGGAGGGAGAATAATTGGATTCATACCTTTCCCAAGGGTATTAGTGCTATGTGAAATGCAATCAGTCTCGTCCAGGATTTGAACTCGTGTCGCCGTGTCCATTTCCTACGACGATAACCGTTACACCACGTTAATGATGTAGCGTTGATTCAGTAGCGTCTTATTTCCGTTGAAATTTCATCTTCACATAAGATTGTCTTGCTCTTATTCAGATTCTTTCACTCGACAGCTTAAACAACACTTCAGAATGATCTAACTGGCTGACTGGGAACTTTAACATAGTCGGCAAATATTAATGAGAGTTCTTGATTAAGATATGACCAAGTAGCCCTCTGCTTACTTTTAGACCACTGAATTGTTGAGACCTACTTGAAATTTCATTAGAGTGTTCACAGTTACCAATGAGATCATGAATACTGTGATTGTAATCAGAATTCGTCATAACATTCGTTTTATATCCTTCAATCAGAAGATTACGTTGCTAACACCAGCGTAACTTATGAATGCTCAATACTCACTGGACGTTGTATGTGAGTGTATTTATGTACACACACACACACACACACACACACACACACACATGGGTAAAGTGTTCACTAATGGCTCAGGAGACCGAGGTTCAATCCCAGGTTGAGTCATACCAAAGACTCAAAAAAATAGTACTTGATGCCTGCTTAAGACACAGCAATATAAGGGTGAAGTCGAATAGTCCAGAGATAGGAGTTGCGACCTCCCCTACATCACGGTGTAGTAGCTCATGAAAAGAGAGCTTTTGAGTCGCCCTCGACTACAGTCGCCATCTTTACTTTTACTTTTATATATATACGTAAGATATATCCACATCCACACACACGCACGCATATGTACATAAATGTATATATATATATATATATATATGTATACCCATTCTCAGACATGTACACCTGCATAAACACACTGAGAAACACACGCACATGTATATATATTTTATATACACACATAGATATATGTATTTGTATATATATATATATATATAGAGAGAGAGAGAGAGAGAGAGTTTCACAGGTTTTAAAACAAAATGATTGGACACAAATCTAGAATCAATTGAAAAGTAAAATATAAAATGGCAATATTTTAGGACCTACATCTACTTAGTCTCAAAATATGGAGAGAACCATATGAGTACAAGCCACTGGGATCAGCCATCCTTCGTCGCAAAGATATGAACGAAATCTTGACGACTGATTCTTAAACTCTGTGGACATTTTTGGGTGTTCGGATTGTCATCAGAGGTCGAGTTGTTACCCTATGATCTTCACAAGGGCTTCAAAGTTCTTGAGCAAAAGAAACACCTGATTCTTGCATGGAAATTTGATGATATGGAACTTACGTCTGTCTGTTGCTTAAATGCTGTTGAAAGTCTTAGTTTCTTAAAAAGTGTTCACACAAAAGATCTACTACTCCATCGTCCACGGCATGACTTTGCAAAATTTGGTAAAATATATCAAAATGGTAACTAATTCGCAGCAAAAACATCAAAAGAGAAAGAGAATAAAGTCAACAAAGAAGATCTGACAGGCCGCTGGTTTGTTTCAACAATTGTAAAACACTTTATATGTACATAAATATATGCGAACAAACATAAACAGACAGACACATACATATATATATGTATGTAGGCATGATTATATATTCATGAATATATGCACACGTACACACACATATGTATATGTATGTGTATATTTGTTGTATATAAGTGTATATATATATATATACATATATATATATTTGAAATAAATTTATAATCTTATGTGACCGGTTTCGTTGTTTTTTCTTAAAGTATATATATATATATATATAAGAAAATATATATGCATGCATTCACAAACATTTATACGCACATAAAAACAAACATACACACACATATATACATATGTGCTAGTACATATATATATATATATATATATATAAGAAGTTAACAGACTAGAAATAGTTGAGTATCCAAAACTTAGTAATACTGCATATAAATTGTTTACATTTAAAAAAAAAAATTCAGCAGAGCACATATGGCAAAAGGTCACATAAAAAGGAAATTTTTGGATAATGCTAAGAAGGTCACGGCATATGCTAGCTTGTTTTGGCGTAAGGCCATTGATAAATCATATTGCTATAACAAAATAATAATAAAAAAACGAAATGATTATTAAAGGGACTGGAGGACTTGGAAGTGGGCGGACGGGTGCAAACTACTGCATTATTGAGAACGGCCAGAATACTGAGAAGAATCCTGGAGACTTGAGGAGACTTGCTGTCACTCAAACGCTGATGTAAAAAAAAACTCTAATGAGTAAATAATAAAGCGGAAAGAAAGATAAGTACCTAGTCTTTGCTAAGGAACTGAAAAACTATGGAACAGTGACGGCGATACCAATTGTAATTGGCGCGCTCGGTACAGTCACTAAAATATGGATACAGGGACTGGAGGCTTTGGAAATAAGAAGATGAGTAGAGAACCATCCAAACTACAGCATTGTTGAGATCGGCCAGGATACTTAGAAGAGTCCTGGAGACTTGAGGAGACTTGCAGTCACTCAAACGCTGATGGGAAAAACTCTTATGAGTAAATGATAGTAAAGCAAGGACCCTGTAGCCGAATGGAAACGCAAAGTAATTATAATTGAAGCCCTACACACCCCAAACTACAGAACAAACACTAATACAAGAAGAGAAAAATGAATATAGAGATTATAAAGAAAATGATATTTAAAAAGAAAACCACATTATTATTTAACATGAAACAAGACTGGAAAAGAGTCAAGGCCAAAACTGAAAAAAACAAACAAATTATTAAAACATATTTTAATAAACAACATCACAGAATTAAACGAAGTCATCGATGCAGGAGCGAAATTAGTCAGCACTAAAATCGGTGTTCCCCTAAAGAACATAAACAGAAACTCAAAACCTAGATGGGAAATTAGACTGGAAACACAAATAAGAAATCTACTATAAGCAAAAATACTAAGACAGGAAAAACGCAAGAATATGTTGGGTCGAAAAGAGCAAACCAACACAATTAAAATAGACGATACAGCTCGACGAAGTCAATCTGAAGGTACTGGCACGAGAAAGAAGACTAAAAAGATACCGAGACAGGATCAAACAATACGGATAAAACAGGACACTCCAAAACAACGAGAGAAAATTCTACCAGCAAGTAGGGGGAAGATGTACGAACACATGCCAACAACTGGATGTAAAGGGAATTAAAAAATTTGGAAAAAATGGGAACGAAGTGAATATAACAGAAAAGCTGATTAAAAAAAACAACTTTGAAAAAGAGCTGCAAGTACTCGAAAAAGGTCGTTTGGCGAAAGTTCGCTCAGGGCAACACGCAGAAAAGTATAAAATTGTAAGACTCCAGGCCATGATCGCGTATATGGATACTGGTTTAAAAAAAAATCACCTCCAGCTATGACAGACTGACTATTGAAATGAATAGATGCTCAGAAGAAACAGACATACTCGAATGAATGATCAAAGGAAAGACCACACTGATCCAAAAAGACCCCAAAAAGGAACCTTTCCTTGCAACTACAGACACATAACATGCTTACCGATGATGGGGAAAATACTAACGACTCAAATTAGGGAGGATTTTTATTTTTCGTTAATAAGCTACGGACTGTTCCCCAAGGAACAGAAGGATATCACAAGAGAAAAAGAGGAACAGGGGATCTTATTATGTATTAATAAACATATCCTCAAGGAGAGCTAAACGCGACGAAAAAATGTAGCTATTGGGTGGATTGACAACGAAAATCCATTGGATATCGCCCCGCAGAACTGGATAATAGACTTCAATTGTACGGGATATCCAACTAAGTCATAAAGTTCATCGAGGAAAACATGAAAGACCGGAGAGTACAATGAACTGCTGGACGAAAAAAAAAAAAAATTAACTGAGGTGAAAATCTAGAACGGTATCTTCCAACGAGATGCGCTATCACCATTATTTTTTCTGAGAGCGATGATGCCACTCAATCACATATATTCAAGGTGCTATAAACTTCATAAATTGCAAGAAAATATCAACATCGTAATGTACATAAACGATATCAAACAGCTTGCCAAAAATAAAATGGAAACTCTAATACGGGTAGTGAGGGTATACAGTCAGGATATATGGATGGAATTTGGCACAGAAAAATGTGTCATGCTAATAATGAGAAGTAGAAAACGACAAATGACGGAAGGAATAGAACTACCAAATCAAGAAAAATCAGAGAAAAGGAAACTTTCAAGTACTTGGGAATATTGGAAGTGGATACTATCAAACAAGCGGAGATCAAAGAAAAAAAATTAAACAAGAGTATCAACAGAATAACAAGAACTAGATAACAAAAATGTGAAGAAAAACAACTGTATAGATATTTCAAGCGACGAACAAGTGAAATCTCACACGATAAGACTTGGACATGGCTAAGAAAGGGAAACCAGAAGAGAGAAACTTAATCCCTGCTAATAGTAACTCAAAACAACGCCATAAGGACCAACTACATTAAAGCAAAAATTGATCAGACGCAAAAAAGTAGCAAATGTAGGTTATATGGTAATAGAGACGAAATGATTTATCATATAATAAGCTTGTAGCAGAAAGAATTTCATATTTTTGTTTGGCGCGTAATTTAATTCGACCGTTAGGCTCGACACATAATTTCACCTAATCAGGATAACCCTATTCATCCCAGGCCATCTTTCCGGGTAGCAGAAATTGGGAAGCTGCCAAACACTCTCCCTCTTTCGCAGAACTTGTTCGTTCAAGGCAGACGTCCCACTGTCTGCTCTTCAATAGCAGCAGCAGCATCAACCACCATGAGGAAAGCCATCTAATTTATGGACCCCTTGCGTCTATTCTCTTAGACCAAGGGTTCCCAGTTGAATATGAATTAGATGAATTTAATACGCCACAAACAGAAACAACTTTACGTCACTCCAAAAATTGGCTATGTCGACTGCGATGCAAAATTGCGCTCCGACACCTTGCTACTTCCTCTCCGGGCAACATTTTCTGGAGACATTCACGCTTCTCCCCGAAACAACCAGAACCACAAACTCACAGTGACTACAATCGTTTCTATCCTCAAACAGCAAGCACAACTTTTGCTACACAATGGCGAACATATCTCCCTCAACACATTCAACAAACTTCTCTGTGATTTTGACGGAAACAGATCACTTTATCTCGGCCAGACGACCAAACCAAGTGATAGTCAACAAAAAGAAAAAAAAAAAAAAAAAAAGAGAACCGGCTGAATAGGGGACCTTGCCGTTCCGGCTGACCACAGAGTAAAACTGAAAGAAATTAAATGAAATACGTAGACCTTGTCGTAGAACTGAAAAACTATGGAACATGAAAGTGACGGGGATACCACTTGCAAAGGATTGGCAGAGGAACTAGAGGATTCGGAAATAACAGACTGAATGCAAACCATCTAAACTATAGCATTATTAAGATCGGCTAGAATACTGAGAAGACTCCTGGAGACTTGTTTTCAATCAATCTCCAGAGTGAAGCCAACAGCTAACGCTTGTAGGAAAAACTGACAAAAGAGTAAAATAATATAATAATATTAACATGATCCAAATCCTCTAAATTTAAAGATTTGTCTTCCCAGCAAGGATGGCTTTAAAGAAAGGCTATTTTCTGACTTCTTGATACTAGAAATATCTGAAGAGCTAAGTCTTAAAGGATATGCACAAGAAGAGCCCTCTAAGCGAGCTTAAACACCAAATATTGGAAACCAAAATATCATGGAACCGAGCAATGTTAACATTGGAAGACAGGAAAAAATAGAAATATGGAAACCCATGATTGAAAAGTAGGCTACATTACCATCCTTAATGAATGAGGACTTTAAAAAAAATTAAGGCAGAAAACGAAAGATAAATGAATTATAAAAAATATCCCAACGGACAACATCACCGAACTAAACGATCTAATTCATGCATGACCAAATTTGGTCAGTGATAAAATTGGTATACAGTTAAGGAAGCCGAACAAAAATGCATAATGTGGATGAAAATGAGGTTAGAAAGACAAATAAAGAAACTGCTACAAAAAAGAATCTACGAAGGAAAAAATGCATTAGGACGCAATGAATAAAAAAAAACAATTGCAACCAAAACTATCTGTCCAGTTAAAAGAAGTTAACCAAAGTATATTGTTGAAAGAAGGAAGAGTCAAACGATACTGGGATAGCGTCTTACAATACAAAGAAAACAGGTCCTTCAAAGATAAAGAAAGAAAATTCAACCAACAAGTCGGTGGAGAAAACACTATGATAAATAAACAACAGGATGCAAAGGAAACAAAAAAGTATTGGAGCAAGATATGTAGCAAAAAGAACATAATCGAAATGCCCAATAGATAAATGATATATTAAAAAATTACATGGATTTAAGGAGGCCCCAAGGCGAACATACACCTGTTATCATTAAGAGTAACACTCAAGAAAATGCCAAATTGGAAAACACCAGAAACTGAGTAAATGCTTAGAAGAAGCAAACAGACGAATGGATGACGATGTAGTGGGGAGAAATCATACCGAGTAACTACAGACCGATAACCTGTTTACCTATGACGGGGACAATCGTGCCGATAAGAGAAGACATGTATTATTTGCTTGAATGTCGCGTACTATTTCCGAAAGAACAGAAAAGAGGCCGCAAGAGAGTACGATGAACAGGTTGACTTCTTTACATGGATTTACATAAAGTCAAGGCGGTCAAAATAAGATGGAAACATATGGCCGTGTCATGGATTGACTACAAAAAGATTTATGATATGGTTCTGCAAAATTGAATGATAGATTGGCCATTGCCTCCTACCGTTTGCTCCACGCTATACAGTAAATATTCGTCTAGAGCTTGTGTATTTTCAAAAAACGCTGGATCATCTGCGTTGTCTGCATTTGTCATTGTTTCTGCAAGATATGATCTGTTTTTGTCTTATTTTTTAGCGTGAAGCCATTTTCTTTTATTAGATCTATTAACGTTCGTAATTCGTAATCTAGACATAATACTATAAGATATGGTGCTCATGCATCTCCTTGAAAGACTCCAGTGACAATGTCAAAGAAGACAGTATCACCAGAGGGTGAGTGAACCATTGCTTTCAAATTTTTGTAAAGGATCATTATAGCTCTAACAGTCTTTTGGGGGATACCATATGCTGATAGCATTTGTTTCATCTTTCTACTGTGTATGAAACCAAATGCTTCGGAGAAATCAATGAACAAGAGTGTTGCCTCATGACTTTTTGCTTTTACTCCTTCGATAATTATACTCTGATATCTGTGAAGTTCTGGATCGATTTCTCCGGAAGCCATTCTAACTTTTTCTAATAATTTTGTCGACTTCAAGTCGGATACGACTGAGAAGAAGGTCATTATAAACTTTTATGATCTATAGAAGTAAGATTCTGCTGCAGGAATTTCATCAAAGGAATAAATACCAGATCAATCTCTCATGTAAGATAGTTTGGCTTATTCTTAAAATGGACTAGGGAGGAACTCAGACAAATAGACCAGAACACAAGAAAGTTGATGACGGCAAAAAAGGCTTTACATCCGAGAGATGGCATAGACAGACTCTTTGCGTCAAGAGAAGGAGAAAGAACACTTGCCAGCATTGAAGATAACATGGATGAATCAATAGAAGGAATCAAAGAAAACATTTAAAAAAGAGCAAAGAAAGACTAATTACAGCGGCCGGTAACAAAACTGACAACATAGAGACAAATACAAAACCAACAAAACCTGGGAAATAGAGATGAGAAGAAAAAAACAACTGTGTGGATATTTCAAGAGACAAATTGGTGAAATCTAACAAGTGAAGACCTGGACATGTCTAAGAAAGGGAAATCTGAAGAGAAGAACTGAATCATTTCTAATAGCAGCGCAGAATAATGCCATAAGAACCAATTATATCAAAACGAAAATACGTAATACACAGCACAATAGTGTAGGTTCTGTGGACACAGAGATGAAACGGCAAATCACATAATAAGAGAATGCAGAAAACTAGCACAAAAGGAGTACGTGACTAGATATGACTATATGAAAAGTTCATCCACCAGGAACTGTGCAAAAAGATTATGATTTAACCATACTAGCATATGGTTTATGTACAAACCATAATCTATTCTAAGAATAAGAGGCATAGAATTCCTTGGAATGGTGAGATATGATCAGATCAAGTAATCCTGGCCAGAAGATCAGACCTATTGTTAATTAACAAAGAAAGAGACCCTGTCATCATGTGAATTTTGATGTTCTGTTGACTACAGACTGAAAATAAAATTACTTGGATCTTACCAGAGTGAGGAAAAAGAAAAAAACAACTGTGAAAATCGAAGATGACGGTGATACTACTTGTATTTGGTGCACTTGGAACGATCTTCAGAAGTTTGGAAGAGAGACAGGAGGAATTGGTAATCCTAGGAAAAATCGAGACTATCCAGATCACAGCATTCTTAAGATCGGCTATATACTGAGGAGAATCCTGGAGACGATAGAAGACTTGTTGTCACCCAAAATCCACTGAAAGTCCACTTGCTAAAGCTGATATGAAAAATTCGCAAAGGTGAAATAATAATCGATAAAAACACTAGAAATAAAAAAAATAAAATATAACAGAAAATAAATGAATTAATCAAAAAATTAATAAAATATAGCCACGTAAAAAACAAAGTTGTATAAAGTAGACCACTCTTCCAAGAATGGCACACAAATTAGATCACCCTTCCCAGAATGCCTCACAGATTACATCATTCTTCTGTTATTGGTTCTGGTGGGTGTTTATACTCTTTATCAGGCTCCAATTTGCCATAGCAAATTGGAGTCTGACAAACGGTAGAAACACCAACCAGAACCAAATAACAGAATCAAACGGAGCAATTGTTCACAGGGACTTTACAACCCAAATTAATAGAAGAATATAATGTACACAATTGACCAGATAATAATAATAATAATAATAATAATAATAATAATAATAATAATAATAATATATCAGTGAAAGAATATATAATAAGTAAATAGAGACTTTACAACCCAAACTAATAGAAGAATATAATGTACACAATTGACCAGATAATAATAATAATAATAATAATAATAATAATAATATATCAGTGAAAGAATATATAATAAGTAAATAGAGACTTTACAACCCAAACTAATAGAAGAATATAATGTACACAATTGACCAGATAATAATAATAATAATAATAATAATAATATATCAGTGAAAGAATATATAATAAGTAAATAGAGACTTTACAACCCAAACTAATAGAAGAATATAATGTACACAATTGACCAGATAATAATAATAATAATAATAATAATAATAATATATCAGTGAAAGAATATATAATAAGTAAATAGAGACTTTACAACCCAAACTAATAGAAGAATATAATGTACACAATTGACCAGATAATAATAATAATAATAATAATAATAATAATAATAATAATAATAATAATAATATATCAGTGAAAGAATATATAATAAGTAAATAGAGACTTTACAACCCAAACTAATAGAAGAATATAATGTACACAATTGACCAGATAATAATAATAATAATAATAATAATAATAATAATAATAATAATAATATATCAGTGAAAGAATATATAATAAGTAAATAGAGACTTTACAACCCAAACTAATAGAAGAATATAATGTACACAATTGACCAGATAATAATAATAATAATAATAATAATAATAATATATCAGTGAAAGAATATATAATAAGTAAATAGAGACTTTACAACCCAAACTAATAGAAGAATATAATGTACACAATTGACCAGATAATAATAATAATAATAATAATAATAATAATATATCAGTGAAAGAATATATAATAAGTAAATAGAGACTTTACAACCCAAACTAATAGAAGAATATAATGTACACAATTGACCAGATAATAATAATAATAATAATAATAATATATCAGTGAAAGAATATATAATAAGTAAATAGAGACTTTACAACCCAAACTAATAGAAGAATATAATGTACACAATTGACCAGATAATAATAATAATAATAATAATATATCAGTGAAAGAATATATAATAAGTAAATAGAGACTTTACAACCCAAACTAATAGAAGAATATAATGTACACAATTGACCAGATAATAATAATAATAATAATAATAATAATAATATATCAGTGAAAGAATATATAATAAGTAAATAGAGACTTTACAACCCAAACTAATAGAAGAATATAATGTACACAATTGACCAGATAATAATAATAATAATAATAATAATAATAATAATAATAATAATAATAATAATATATCAGTGAAAGAATATATAATAAGTAAATAGAGACTTGGAAACAGAAAATGAAAACATGTTAACCTTAAAACAATCCCCTCACTCATAGTAGGAGCTATGAGTATGATCAAGAAAGGGACAGGTCAACACATTAACAAGATATCGGATAATCCCAACCGATATGGAAAAAAAACCCACTTTTAGGAACTGTTCATCCCTTTAAGAGATTACAATGAATGTGACTGAAAATTATCACTCAAAATGTTATATAATTGCGGAAGGATTTTTTTTTATATTATCATTTTTCGTTGGTTATATCTTATCATTCGGTTTAGTTAGGCTTAGAACTATTCGGCTTAGTGCATGGGTAAGGGCACACATTGAGCGTTGGTGTTTACGCTCGCGCGGGGAAGATGTGACAATCACAGATGTCATAATAAAAACTCCGGATAGGAAATGAGGGTTGGGATATGAATGACGTCATGCCCGGAAGCGATGGGCTGAGGATTTTGGGTGATTTTTGAAAAAAAAGCAGTGAGTTGAGATCCAAAGCTGGGCGAGGCGAGTTGATTTTCGAATCTAGACGAGGCCAGTCCATTGGGGTCTACGAGATGCGCCGCGCGTGGTGAGGTCAGATGGAACAGTCAGCATAGCAAAAATTATGTCTCTCTCTCCTCGTGTCGAAAACCTAAAAGTCAAGAAGGTAATAAAAGTTTCGTACCTGAACTAAAGAAAGCCGTCAGTGTTTCGGGATTCCTATGCATACGAACGTTATAAATATTTGTACGTTTTACATATCTGAATATTTCACATATACATATAACCATATGTTACAAAAAGAGGTAGAAAAAACATTAGGAAATGGAATTTATATAATCACTATCTTCCCTCAAGCTAGGTCTCGGGTAAAATTTCAGTAAAGGATAATAAGAAACCGGAAGTAAAAGTGAAAATCAAATAATAATAATGATAATAATAGTGATAATAATAGTAATAATAATGGATTACTTAATCCAAACCAGAAGACCAGTGATGATTCCAAAAAAAAGCAAAAACAAAAAAACAAAAAAAACAAAGAAAGAGAAATTGCAATCTAGTGGATTTTGCCGTTCCAGCGGACTGCACAGTGAAAATTAAAGAAAGTGAAGAGAAAGAAAAATACATAGAACCCACTTAAGATCTAAAAAAAAAAATTGTGTGATATGAGGATGGCGGTAATATCAACCAGAATTGATGCACTAAGAACCGTCCCCAAAAACTTGGGAATGGATCTGAAAGAATTAGAAATCTGTGAAAAAATCCAGACCATCCAAACTACAGTATTGTTGAGAACGGCCAGAATACTGAGAAAAGTCTTAGTAAGTTGAGGAGACTTGCTATCACTCAAACTCCAGTGAAAGACCAGTTAATGCTTATGGAGTAAGAAACACAGAAAGATTAAAATAATTATAATGTGATGATGATGATGATAATGCAAGTGTCAACATAGTTAACAAACAATTGATTTACCGTAAAGTGTATTTTTTTAATCACTGTTATGCGTGAAATGCGAAATTCATATAATCACTAAAAATAGCCAGGCACAAAGTCAAAAGGATACAGCGCGCTGTGAAAATTAAATTTATTACGTATGAATGATACATCTATAAAACGCAATTTTTTCCCCGAGCAGCCGTCGTGTCAATTCTACTATATGGATGCACAACATGGATACTGACTAAGCGTAAATTACACAAGAATGCTACGAGTTATATTGAACAAATCTTAGAAGCAACATCCAACAAAACAGCAGCTGTACGGCCACCTACCACCCATCTCGAAAACCATCCAAATAAGACGAGCAAACACGCAGGACTATGCCGGAGAAATAAGGACAAACTCATAAGCAACGTTCTCCAGTTGATCCCTTCACACGGACGAGAAAATGTTGGTCGATCATTTAGAACTTATCTACGACAGCTCTGTATGGAAATAGAAGACCTGCTGGAAGCGATGGATAATAGAGTCGAATGGCGAGAGAGAGAGAGAGAGAGAGAGAGAGAGAGTTAGGGAAATCCGTGGTAGCGCACGACATGATGGAGATGAAGTTACTTAAGGTTAGAATTGTTTATTTATGATTTTTATCATTTAATTGAAACTACATAACTGTGTGGAAAAAATGATATAGAAATCAACATTATCATCATGTCGGGCCATCAGCACGAATATCCCTGACCCTCTCTCGCCACCCCTCCCTATCGTCCATTGCTTTCGGCAGGTCTTCAGGCCTACATCCTGTATCTACATAGAGCTGTTGTATTTAGGTTCGAGCTGGTCGTCCTAGCTTTGCTCGGCCATGTGAAGGGGTCCACAGGAGTACATCACTTATGAGCTCGTCCCTACTTCTCAAGCAGTGTTCCGCATGCCTGGTTTGTCTAATTTGGATAGTTTTCGTGAAGGGTGGTAAGTGGCCGTACATCTGCTGCTTTGTAGTGGAAGCATGCTGGCTCTCCCAGGCCCAAGAAGGCCAGAAAGAGCAAACCCACCCACAAACTTTTGATGATCCCTTTTTTGACAGCACTGGCATGATCTACATGCACTGGGTTCCCACTGGACAGACAGTCAACAAGGAATACTATGTTGAGGTTTTAAGGGAGTTTAGGAAGAGATTCCCGGGAAGAGGCCAGCACTCTTCAAATCGGGTCATTGGCATTTTCACCAGGACAATACACCAGTACACAACTCCATCCTTGTCACAGACTATTTGACCAAGATGGGCATCAGGACAATTCCTTACTCTCCCTATAGTCGAGACCTTGCTCCCTGTGACTTTTGGTTATTCCCTAAGCTCAGAGGCTGTCGTTATGAGGCAATTAAGGAGATGAGAGAGACTGTGACGAAGCTCACGCAAGAGGACTTCCATTGGGCCTTCCAGAAGTTGTTGGAACGGTAGAACAAGTGCATTGCAGCCGGAGGAGATTACTTCGAAGGGGACTAGAGTTTCTTGTGTGTACTATCAATAAAAGTGCCCATACGAAAACGTCTGGAAACTTATTTAATGAGCCTTGTATGTTTGTATCAATCCATCTATCTATCTATCTATCGATCTATCTCAGTGTGGTATATATATATATATATATATATATATATATATATATATATATATATATGCGTGGTGTGTGTGTGTGTTTATCTATCAATGATATTCTGTTCGTATCTATCCTTCATATTCCGCTCGTATATGTATCTATCATTTGGTGCATCTAAATACTTTCAGATCTATCCCAATACGTTCATATCTAGATGCAAGCGCTAGTAGTGAAACGGTGATTGTCGGAGAAAATTGTAAATTGTTTGCCTTTCACATAGCACTAATATCATTGGAAAATGTACGAATCACACTATTCCCCTTCCAGTTAGAGATTAAGAATAGGGTAGACTGATCACTTTATCCTTGATATGGCAACCAATCTTGCAGAAGAAAAACTCTGAACTTAAACCTTTTAAACTCTACCTAAAAACTGACCTTGTGTCGTATCCTGCTCATGTTGATGGTTAGATATTTCTCTCTCTTTCTCTTTCTCTTTCTTTCTCTCTCTCTCTCTCTCTCTCTCTCTCTCTGTATATATATATATGTATATATATATATACATGTCTCAGTTTAATCATGTTTTTAAAGACACTCATGAAAAAGATATTAAGGAATTGTTTTTGGAGGGTAATTTTTTTCTCCAAGAAACTAACGAACACAGAAGACAGGCTAATAGTGCTTTTCTGTTTAACGGATTTCTAATGATGTTGCGAATATTAAAGACCGAAGTTAAGTCGTGCTATGCTAATCAGAATTCTTCGACGCCCTTCCAATAACTAACCCGATTATTAGGTACATCTTTAATCTCCGTTGTGCCTCGTTACCTAAGTCGGCCGTCTTGAAAATAATTTACCATTTTTTTTTAAATCCTCGTTTGCTTGCTTTAGTCTCAAGGCAAGCCATAAAAAATATCAATACAATGATTAATAAGTTTAAACGCTCTCCGTAGAACAGTATATATCAAAGCTGATGTAGTTTTAAAGAAATCAGAGGTTCGTCATTTTGGGCTCGGAGAAACAATGTTACATTCTATTATGAAATAAAAATGTGGATATTTTGTCTCTCTTTAATCAGTTAATATCTATCTATCTATTTACTTATACTAGTTTGTTAACATCGCTATATACATATATATATATATATATATATATATACATATATATATATATGTATATTTAGGCAGCATTTCTTCGCTAATGCAAATTTCATTAAACATAATAGACATTTTATGTCTACATATTTTCTTTTGGATCCGTTCGAATTCCCGTATTACTTTTATTGTATTCTGGGGGAATTGATTTATGTATTGTCCATAGTTGCATGTATCCCTAGTACTTTCTGCCCGACTTTGGGCCATCATCAGGGGAGGATCTACTACAAAAGTGATGTAACTTTTGTTTTAGCATATTACCACTGTGCAAGGGCGTCTCCGCCGTTGAAGGTTTTGGCGTTTGTTTTTGAATGTGATTCTATATTTAGTGCCAGTAGCTAAAGACATTTAAGTACATTAGCACTGGTTTGAAAATTAATTCTATTAAGTGTCGGCTGCAGGTTTCTGATATGTAATGCTTCAAGAATCTGAAGTTTTTGTTTATTATTTTGATGTTCTAATATTGTTGTGTTGTCGGTGAGAATTTTCCATTGTTGCGTTGTTGGGCATGAATGTTTTTTTAAATGCTGAGCTATTGAACTTGTGTCTGAAAGGTGCATTGTAAGTCTCCTCGACAGGGTAGTTGAGGTTAAACCAACATATATATTATTATTATCAGAGATACAATCTCCTAAAGGACATTTAAATTTATATATAACGTTGGTTTTTTGCAAAACTCCAATCGAGGGAGAGGAATTATTTCTAATGACTAGATTCGAGGTTTTAAACTTATTATAATATATAAAGAGTTTTATTTTTTTATTAGGATCAGTGGGGAGTATGTTTTTGTGAATCAATGCTTTCAAGATTTTTTCATCGGATTTGTAATTGTAGTGCATTTGGTTACGATAAAAAAGTTTGATATATGTTTGTTGGCTGGATGGAGTAGTACACTGTTCATTTTGTTGGTTAACATTTTTGATCATACGTTTAATTTGTTCATCAACAATATAGTTAGGAAACCCATTGTTGATGAGAGCCTGTTTTATGTTTTCTACCTCTTTATAAAATATTGTTTTGGAGGAGGAGATTAGTTTGGCACGGGATATTAGATTATGAATAATTGCTTTTTTATATCTGAAGGGGCATTCACTTTTAAAGTTGAGGGTACAGGAGTTATTACTAGAGGGTTTTTTGTAAGTGGAGGTAGTGAACTTTTTTATCGTAACCAAATGCACTACAATTACAAATCCGATGAAAAAATCTTGAAAGCATTGATTCACAAAAACATACTCCCCACTGATCCGAATAAAAAAATAAAACTCTTTATATATTATAATAAGTTTAAAACCTCGAATCTAGTCATTAGAAATAATTCCTCTCCCTCGATTGGAGTTTTGCAAAAAACCAACGTTATATATAAATTTAAATGTCCTTTAGGAGATTGTATCTCTGATAATAATAATATATATGTTGGTTTAACCTCAACTACCCTGTCGAGGAGACTTACAATGCACCTTTCAGACACAAGTTCAATAGCTCAGCATTTAAAAAAACATTCATGCCCAACAACACAACGATGGAAAATTCTCACCGACAACACAACAATATTAAAACATCAAAATAATAAACAAAAACTTCAGATTCTTGAAGCATTACATATCAGAAACCTGCAGCCGACACTTAATAGAATTAATTTTCAAACCAGTGCTAATGTACTTAAATGTCTTTAGCTACTGGCACTAATTATAGAATTACATTTAAAAGCAAACGCCATAATCTTTAATGGCAAAGACGCCCTTACACAGTAGTAATATGCTAAAACAAAAGTTA
>OY757938.1:67474584-67602084 GCA_963585895.1 Sepioteuthis lessoniana | reverse complement strand
TATATATATATATATACTAGCTGTACCCAGCCACGCGTTGCTGTGGCTCAGTTTGTTTAAATGGAAAAAAAAGAAGAAAATGCATGTTTCTAATATGTTTAATTTTCCAATACTTGGATAATAAGTATATAAAAGCACTCCTGAATTCGAATGGTATAAAACTGGAGATTATCGGTTAGTAACAAACATTTACATTTTTAATTGTATAGATTATCCAATTATTGGAAAATTAAACATATTAGAAACATGCATTTTCTTTTTTTTTATTTATTTAAACTGAGCCACAGAAACGCGTGGCCGGGTACAACTAGTATATATATATATATATATATATATATATACATAAAAAATATTTTGTAAACAATTCGTTTGAATAAAAAACATCACTTACAACTGAACCAACGAAATATCGTTTAAGAAATAAAATTTTAACTGAATGTCTTTCATTGAATTTAAACACAAAAAATATTTTGTAACCAATTCGTTTGAATAAAAAAAAATTACTTACTACTGAACGAACGAAATATGGTTTAACGTTTAGTGTCTCTGTTTAAGTCAACCGAAAAAGAAAGAAAAGCGACTAAGCAAAATATTTTCTAAACATTTCGTTAGAATAAAAAAAAATTACTTACTACTGAACCAACGAAATATGGTTTAAAGTTTAGTGTCTCTGTTTAAGTCAACCGAAGAAGAAAGTATAGTGACTAAGCCAAAAAAAATATAAGTCACCTGTAAAATTCTTGTGAAACGGAAGTTATTTTTTCGTGTTCGGCTGTTGTCGGAGAAAAACAACATATTTATTGTTTTTTTAATTATTGTAATATTTTTGGATAATAAGTATATAAAAACACTCCTGGATTCGAATAAAATGCTCTCTGAAAATTTTAAACCACTTAGTTGTATAAAACTGGAGATTATCGGTTAGTAACAAACATTTACATTTTTGTTTATATATATATATATATATATGTATGTATGTATGTATGTATGTATGTTTAGAGACGATGTGTTTAGAATTATTAATATATTAAATATATGAGAAGTTTCATATATATATATATATATATATATATATATTGGAATGGCACTATGTTGTATAGTCACAACCAACTATACATACACATATGCATGCGGAAACATATTCAACACAATAAAGACGAGCGGACACAGTTCTTTAGAAAAACATACCTCTCACTTTATTGAAAGGGTTGTGTGTGAGAGGGAGTTGGAGACCGAACAAAGACTGCAACATATTAACCTCCCAACTCTTCTGGCTATCACAGCCTTTCTTTCCCGTTCTCCTGGGTTGCTCAACCGGGGGCCTGAGGCCCAGCCTCTGTTGGGACATGGTTCTCATTCCAGCATCTTCTCTCCAACTGATCTGAACTTCCTGTCCCCGGGGTTATATGATAATTTGACATCCACCTACTTCCTGCGAGCGTCACAATTTCGCACTCAATTCAACCCTTCGACAGTCTAGGTCGCCCCTGATCTCCTGATATCTTCGACCGGATGCACCTGTTATTTACACAGGTGCTTTTCTTTTGACATCTTGTCCGGGTCGGAGGTCAATATGCAGCAACTAGCCAAAGTTGGTGTGGGTTTTTTAGTTTCCTGTGAATTTAACTACATTATAAATATAGAATTTAGCTGAGCCAAAAAGAAAATGAAAGCACTGCTTCATACGCAAGACTGTTCTAGTAGGTAAGATACCCCTCAAAAGTTCATGCTTACATTAACTTGAGTTAGACCTGGCCATTTCTTTTAAAAAATTCTGAAAATCCCCCATTCTTTCAGTCATGATTTAAAAGCTGAAGAAAGAGATCTTAAATGAACAAAATACACACTCAAATGTTCAACAATTTAGAAGCAATTTCATTTTATTAGTTTGATCTTCGTTGCCGGACTCATGCCTTTCCCAAGGGCATTACCACGAATTGAATTTCAAACAGCTTCGTCCAGATATGGACAAAAGTTGAATTTTTAATTTCGGCTAATGTCCTTAAGAAAGGCATGAATCCATCTGTTCTTCAAGGTATGGGTAAATAGTAGGGCAGACTGGGCTCTTTAGCCTTCGTAAGGCAACAAGACAAGTAGTAGGAAAATACTGAATACAGACTTACAGTACACTGCTTAAAAATTGACTTTGAGACACATCATGCTCCTGATGGAGGAGTTGGTGAATATATATATATATATATATATATATAAACCGGCTCATTGGGTAGTGGGTAGAGTGTTCGCCAATGATCCGGGAGACAAGAGTTCAATCGTAGGTCGAGTCATACCAAAGACTTAAAAAATGGTACTTGATGCCTCCTTGCTTAACACTCAGCATTATAAGGTACGTATCAAGGGTAAAGTGAAGCAATCCCCTACTCATCGGTGTAGTAGCTGTTGAAAAGGGAGCCTTCGGGTCGCCCTCAACTACAGTTGCTAACTTACTTACTTTACTTACTTATATATATATATATATATATATATTTCAAGTTTAATGTGGTTGAGTAGCAGAGTATTGTAAATCCTAGCCGCTATGGAAGTAAGGGTTATACTTCGGTATTCCAAGGTCACCCTTCTTGGAACTGTACTCAATGTGTGTACACCTGCACTAAGAGCCGAATAGTTCAAAGCCCAATCAAACCGAATGATGAAATATAATTAACGAAAAATGATTAATATAAAAAAAATCCTTCTGTAATTATAGAACAATAGTAAATCTTTCGATGGCCGTATTTTAACTTCACCAATAGTCGATATCCTTAAAGATGTGTGACATTAGTTTCCTCACTGAACTATGTGATCCTGGCCGTTGATTTTAGGGCTTCGTCCGTCCAGCATCTGATGAAGGACGCTGTTAACCCGATGTCGGGTTTATCCATCGTGCTTCACAACCACCATGCTGCTTCCCAATTGAGAAATTCTTAGGAAAAACCAAAATGGCTTTCGTAGGAATCAGTTCACATCACAAATTCTAACAATCAAATTTTGGGTGTTCGTACAAAATAACCTCTATGCTTCACTCCTATTTGTAGATTTCTCCGAGGCATTTGATTCCATACACAGAGGGAAGGTGGAGCAAATATTTCTAGCATACGGTCCACTCTGGGAGATCGTAGAACTCCTAATGATGATCTATAAAAAGCACGAAAGTAAAAGTACGCTGACCGGATCGAGATGTAGACTTCTTTGTCATTGTCACTGGTGTGCTGCAAGAGGATACATTAGCGCCATATTTATTCATAATCTGCCTAGACTATGTACATCAGACGTCAATAGATTAAATGAAAGAAAAAAGCTTTACACTGGAAAAGTCAAGAAACAGACGATACCCCACACGAACTATTACGGATGCGGACTATGCCGATATCATAGCGCTTCTATCAAAATCACCCGCTCAGGTCAAATCTTTGCTGCAGTCTGGAGCGGGCAGCAGATGGCATAGGCCTCTACATGATTGCAGATAAAACAGAGTACATGTGCTTTAATCAAAGTGGGGATATCTCCATACTAAATGGTAATTCTCTGAAACAAGTGGAAAAGTTCACCAACCTTGGAAGCAGCGTCTCATCTAACGAAAATGACATCAATACGCGAAGGTACGGACAGCTATCAGTCATATGGACGTCAGAGGTATCCGATACGATAAAACCCAATTTTTTCCTACCGGTGGTTGTATCCATACAACAGTATGGATGCACCACTTGGCCACTAACAAAGCGACATCCGCACAATGTTGCTACGACCTATATTAAACGAATCCTGGAAGCAGCATCCCACGAAACAGCAACTGTACGTCCACCTACCACCCATCTCGAAAACCATCTAAATTAAACGAACAAGACAAGCGAGACACTGCTGGAAGAGCAAGGACGAACTCATAAGCAACGTTCTCCGATGGACCACTTCACACGGACACGCAAATGTTGGACGATTTGCTAGAACTTATCGATAACAACTCTGTACGGACACAGGATGTGGGCTGGAAGACCTGCCGGAAGTGATGGATGATAGAAATGCACGGCACGAGAGAAAGTTCGGGAAATCCATGCAATATATATATATATATATAATCAGGTGAAGTCAGAAATAATTTTCGTCTTTTGAAAGCATGTTTTAATTAGACATTTCAAACTTTCAATGTTTTTTTCCGTAGCAAAATAGTGTATATCATAATTTAATTAATGGTCTCACAACCCTAAAATGAAGGAACTGAAAGTGCATATTTGACATTACTGTAGTTGGAGTTTAATAATAACGAAATCGCTATAGAAGCAGTAAAGAAAATTTGTAGTGTTTATAGCCAAGATAACTAGACGGCAACTACACAAGAATGTTGCAAGCAATATTAAACAAGTCCTGGCGGCAACACCCAACAAAGCATTAACTATACGGTCACCTGCCTCCCATCACGAAAACTATCCAAGTTAGACGAGCCAGGCACGCAGGACATTGCTGGAGGCGCAGGGACGAGCTCATAAGTGATGTATTCCTATGGACTTGCACATATGGACGAGCTAAAGCAGGACGACCAGCTCGAACATAAATACAGCAGCTATGTGAGGATACGGGATGTAGCCAAGAACCCCGGCCAGAAGGGGATGAACGATAGGGAAAAGTGACGAGAGAGGGTCAGGGATATCTGTGCTAGCGGCACAACATGATGATAATGATGATGATAGCCAAGATATCATTCCGGACCAATAAGTAAGAAACTGGTTTTCAAAGATTCGTTCAGGCGATACGTCTTTGAGAGACGAGCCAAGACCAGGACGTTCATCAGACCTCAATCAAAATGCTTTAAGAGAATTATTGGAATGCAATTTGAGCAAAAATACTTAAGAATTAGCGCTTGACCTCAACACATCCCAATCCACTATCGGTTACCACTTAGAAAACGTTCGGCTTTCTGATAGTCTTGGTGAGAAGGATAATGAAGATTGCATATACATCGATATAGAAATAACCCGTTTATCAAGAATATCATTACCCTATTTTACCAACCCCTCTGCTCGGGCAGGATATGACGCAATGTCAATTTTTAAGCGGAGTTTAGCAGGTTTGAATTCAGAGTTTTCCTTCTCCTAGACTAGTTACCTCACCAAGGCTGAAGAACCCACTCGGACCTACTATTTACTCATAGCTAGAGGGAGAATAATTGGATTCATATCTTTCCCAAGGGTATTAGTGCTATGTGAAAATGCAATCAGTCTCGTCCAGGATTTGAACTCGTATTGCCGTGTTCATTTCCTAGGAAGATAACCATTATATCATGGTCTCCTCCAGAATATCATTACAGGTGATAAAAAGCGCTTTTAATGACAATGTTCCACGAATGGAGAAATCTCTACAGTCCACCCCAAAGACGGAACTTCACGGAAGAAACGTAACTCTGTGTGTAGGATGGGATTACCGTGGTATTTAAACCGCAATTAGATACTCAATGCAGACTTAGTCTCGTAACAGCAGCAATGTGTGCATGAAAATCTTAAAGAAAACTCTCCATACTTGTCCATAGGAGAAGGGTTGTGCTTCTCCCCAATAACACAAGGCCACATTCAGCAAGAATCACTCAGGAAAAAAATGGATTTAGTCGAGTTTGTTCTACTCCATCCACCATATTCAGCAGACATTATATCAATTATTTCCATCTTTTTTCTTCTAACAAAATTCTCTGAATGACAAAAAAAAAAAAAAAAAAAAAAAAAAACAGATGTTCATATGGAAATTTCTTAAGCTCGAAACCAGCTGAATATTACTTGAGAGGAATCAACACGCTTCTAGATAAATGGCAAGAGGTGAATTAAAATAATCGCAAATATACTCTTGATTGAAATTGATTCATCGTTAAATCATTCTTGAATGAACCATATTTTACTAAAGTGGCAATTATTTATGACTCAAAAGATTATAAATATATTTATATATGTTGGGGAGGGTACCTACGAATCTAAATGGAACGTACAGACCGGAACGAGAGAAAAACAGGTAAGTGATCTTTCCAGGCGAGTGAAGTGAATTAGACAGGAAAAAAAATTAGTCTGTTGTATGATAGACTGAAAAGTCAGACTCAAAGAGAGAGAGAGAGAGAGAGAGAGAGAGAGGAAGAGACAGAGAGAGAAGGAAAATGAAAGAGAGAGATAGAGAGAGACTAATTGATAGAAAGGAAGAGAGAAAACGAGAAATAAGAGAGAAGGGTTTGGGAAGAGAGAAAGAATGTGAGAAAGGAGAATAGAGGGGAGAGGAGAGAGGAAGACAGAGATAGAGACAGAGACAGAGAGGAGAGGAAAAGAAAAAGAGGGAGATAGCGAGAAAGGAGGAGGAGATAAAAAGAAAGAGAGAGTAGAGAAGAGAGAGAAGAGAGGAGAGAGAGGATGAGATAGACAGGAGAGAGATAAAGGAAGAGAGACAAGGAAGAGAGAAAAAGAATAGGAGGAAGAATAAGAGGAAGAGAGAGAAAGAGAAGGACACAGGAAGAGAGAAGTAAAGGAAGAGAGTAGGAGGAATAAAAAGAAAGAGGGAGAGAATAAGTAAGAGAGGAAGAGAGATATTGAGAAAGTGAGGAAGAGAGAGAAAGAAAGAGAGAGGAAGATAGAGAGAGGAAGAGAGAAAAAGAAGGAGAGAGGAAGCGAGAAAAAGAAGGAGAGAGGAAGATAGAAAGAGGAAGAGAGAGGAAGAGAGAAAGATGAAGAGAGAGAGAGAAGAAGGGAGAGAGAGAGAGAGAGAGAGAGAGAGAGAGAGAGTGAGATGAAGAAAGAGATAGAGATAGGGGGAAGAGACAGAGATTCCGAAGTAATGAACGTCAAACGTTGCTATTCAAAATGAAAAATATTTATTCTTGTGAATTGAATAACCAAAAAATTTTAAAAAAAGAAGAAAATTTCACATTCATTCTTGTCGATATTTGAATATTCTAGGGATCGAATTTTCCTAAGCGGTCACCCATCTTAATATTATTTATCCTCTGTGCCTTTTAATTTCACTAACCAATCAAACTCTTGCTCTGATTTTTCTCTTGTTTATTATGAGAGAAAGTGAATGAAACCTTGGGGAAACCACTTTCCTATAACTACCTAAGTCGTCAAGTTAATCGTAAGAAATACAAATAAAGTAAGTAACTTTAGTCGAGGGTGACCCAAAGGCTCCCTTTTCAATAGTTACCACACCGAGGTGTAGGGGAGAGCGCTACTTCATTCTCTGGGTTGCTCCACTTTACCCTTGATTACCTTTACCTTATAGTGCTGTGTGCTAAGCAAGACAGCATCAAGTACCATTTTTCGAGTCTTTTGCATGACTCGACCTGGGATTGAACTCTGGTCTCCTGGACCATTAGGCGAACACTCGATTCATTATGGACCGGATTACTCGAAAGAAATAATGGATTAATATTGTAATAAATATTGGATTAATGTATTTAAGAATTGGTAACTTTTAAATTATTACTAATAATTACTAAATCAAATATTGGTTACAAATATAGATTTATTTAATTCAAAGTAATCAATTTGTTTATATAAATTAAAACGGTACATAGAATAGTTCACCCCAAAGTTTAAAGTGATTAACAATTAATCTGTAAATTCTTCCCAATATAGATAATAGGAAATTTTTACGATTTCTTTTATAACAGTAGTAGATATTTTGGTTAAATCAAAATCAATATAAATTTACGCTTAGACTACATCTATCATATTGATTATAATCTATAAAATTTACTATAAATTCAACAAAATTAGGAATTAATTTTATTTAATTTATTTTCAGGTTACTACAAATATATTTCATAGTATTCATCGTTTTAAAATTCAGTAATGTCTTGAATTACTGGTAACTGGTATTTTAAAAAGAACGCATGAATATATTTTGTAATGTATAGTTATATTTACCTGTAAAAAAAGCCTTTTTTACTTTTTTTTGATTAAAAAAAATTATAAAAAATTAATTCTCTTTTTGCCGGAAGCAAAGTAAGCTTTTCTACATTAAATTCAAATATGTAAAGGTTTTTTTTTCTTTCCATCCGATGAGGTCATATTGTCATCAGAGACCGAAATAAATTTATAATGGAATAACAAAATTGAATTCTTTTTCCTTTAATTAATATCAAAAATGTTTTGGCTCAGTACGTGAATTTCGATATATTTTTAATCTGAAATTAATTATATATTCGATAGTCGTCGACATTGGGCACTCAGTTGGATATTCCTATTCTCCGAGGATGATTACCTTTTAGTCTAATCCTTAGACTACTTTCTTCGAATTATATATATATATATATATATATATATATATATATATATATATATATATATATAACTCCTTGGTGTTTAGCTTTAAGCATGACTGGACCGTAACTCTACAAACAACCGTAATGAAATCAAAACATTTTGCCTCCATTGAAAGAAGTCACACACATACACACAGAGAGAGAGAGAGAGAGAGAGAGAGAGAGAGAGGGTTCTCTAGAAATATATCCATACACAAATATGGAGACAAACGCGTGTATACAAATATATCTCTCGATAAATGTAGTCACACACACACACACACACACACACACACACACACACACACACACACATTCATCATATATTTTACGAGACTAGATTCTCAAACATATCTTCACAACCCTGCAACCTTCAAACAGGTACACAAATGTATATAAATGTATCTATACAAAAATATATAGACACTCACAGATCTATATAAAAATATATCTGCACACACAAACACACACACACACACACACACACACATATACACACACACACACACACACAGATGTATATAAATATATATCTATACACACTCAGACATATATATACATACATACACTCAAAACCACAGCTGTATATAAATATATACATATACGAGTCACACATATATATGAGTCACACACACATATATATAAATATATATCTATATAAATGTGCACACACACACACAGGCATACGCGCATGTACATCTATCATTTACGTGACAAGATTTTCCAATATATCTCCACACACACACACGGACACACGGACACATTAATAGAAATAGACATATTTTGTTTACAAACATACAGGCAAAAACATATCAATATATTCACGCACACACACAAATACAGACACATACATGGATTTAAATATATCCCACACGCAAATATACACACGCTCATAGATATATATAAATATATATCTCCACAAACACATACACACATACACACACAAATATACACACACATACACCAAGTTCCTATGATGTAGTGACAAAAGTGATGGACTGCGAAATTGTAGCGAGTTCGAACTCTTATCGCGCCGTTGCATTCACTTTTAGACTAATGCCCTTGTAAAAGGCATGAAACCCCTTTTCTCTCACAGCTACCGGTTAAATAGTACCACTTCTATTCTTCTACAAGGATGGCTTTGGCATTAAATCACCCAGAAAGGCGCCTCTGGTGGTGTAATGGTTAGCAAGCTCGGCTAGCAAACCTACACGAGTGAGTTCGAGTCTCATTGGGTACCCCTTTCATATGGCCTTGTGCCACATCTAAGCAAAAAGCTTAGTAAATTTCCATTAAATCACCCAGAAAGGAGGATATTACATTAAACAATGGAATTGAGACAAACACACTCAATCGTATATATATATATATATATATCCCGGCCCATTGGAATAATGGTCGGTGTGTTCGCCACTAGAACCGGGAGACCGGGGTTCAATCTCAGGTCATGTCATACCAAAGACTCAAAATGATACTTTGAGACCACTCAGGATTATGAGGTACAGATCAAGGGTAAGTGGAGCAAACCAAGAAAAGGAGTTTAGTCCTACCCGACACCTTAGTGTAGTAGGTATTGAAAAGGGATCCTTCGGGTCACCCTCGACTACGGTCGGTCAACTTATATATATATATATATATACCAGTACTCAAAGATGTTTACGAATATACATCTCCATACATATGTACACACGATTGTATTGAAAGATATTCATACACAAACTTACACATAAAAAATATAAACACACACACACACACACAAATACAAGTCTACAAACATTTATCGTGTATTTTACGACTCTAGGTTTTCCAAAAATAAACTCTAAATATTTCTCCATACCCTTTCGTGGTCAAATATTACCTTGATTCTCGACATACACAACATGGCGCCGTAAATCTTTACCGATTTCTTACATTCAGACTGACTCGGAGGCTGATAAACGTGAACGTCTCCTGGATAACGAAGGTCCCACCTATTCCTCTAATCCATCATTCTCTCAACCTCCCACCTTACCCCCCACCACAGTTTGGTCAAGCTTAAGTGGGCAGGGCATTAAAGGTAAAAAAGATGGGCAGCAAACGAATAAATAATAATAAAAAATGTATATATATATATATATATATATATATATATTTGGTATTCCTAAATAGTTTTTTTTTCATTGCTGGTGCATATTTTTCTAGGATTTTAACTCAGACGATAATTCATTCATTTTACTTTTTATTCATTTATTTATTTATTCATTTTCTTTTTCTTTTTTTTTTCCAAAATTTAGATAGACCCATTAGCCATGCATGTCGAAAGTTGTGGGTGGGAAACACGGTCGGGAATTTTACTTGAACGTCTGTACAGTCGTATATTAAGACATTCAAAAAAGCAACAAAACAATCCCGATGCGGTCGTCCATCATTTCGTAGAAAATGGACTCTCGCACTTAAAAAAATGATTTTGTTTGGTTTGGTTTGGTTTGGTTTGGTTTAGTTTTATAGCACATCAACCATTGTAGGTCATTTAATGTCAAATCCATTTTTATGCATTTAAACAGTTCTATTTCAAACAATTCAGTTTATCATAAGTACACAGTTTAGTTTTATCTGACCCATAGATAGGACCTTATTAGGTGTTACCTCTCCGGTCCAGAGTGGACCTGGAAGTGGTGGTAATAAAGACGTACTCGACATTCCCCAAACCTCCAGCATTACTGGAGCCACACCATTAGATTGTTTGATGTCATATCCAGGACACTCGTTTGTGGGGGTCTTACCCCTCTGCAGAGATGCAGTCGGTGCATTCTGCAGCCCCAGCCGACTGGGCAAAAAATAAAAAAAATGAGAAAAGTACTTCTGATGGTGGCTGAAGAAAGTACCGAATGATAAAAATCATTGACGAGACGTCAAAAATTTTGAAAATAAGTTTAATGAAACTTTTATGTTTAAGTTCAGTTGTAATTAAGCCTTCTTTATAGAGAAACGATTGACAAAAAAAATATTTATATCATTTGAGATGCACAAGATGTTTAAAAAATTGTACATTTCGTAATCAAATATCTTGATCAATTCTCCCGTTTAGATGAAGTCAGTTTTTAACTGTATGTCTAGAAATAATGCAAAATTCTACGTTTAATATTTTTTAAAGGTCTAGAAATGCCATTCATTGAAAAAAAAGTGTCTAGATAATAAACACGTTAAATAACATTTACCATAAAATTTTGAATTGTTTCTGCATATGCAGAAAAGATTTATAATTATTTGAACGAGAATTGGTTAAGATATACATATATATGAATGTCTTATGTACATTTTCTTTCTCTCTCTCTCTCTATATATATATATATATATATACATAGAGAGAGAGTGCGGACACTAGGTGCAGTCTAGAGGACCTACCAGGAGCGATGAATAATTGGGACCAATGGCGCCAGAGTTTCAAGGAGGAAATCAACTCATATGCACTGATTCATTCTCATAGACATTCATATATGTGTGTAAATACATATAAATATATATGCCTTGACAGTCAGACATACACACACATATATATATATATATATATATGTATGTGTGTGTGTGTGTGTGTGTATACACAAGCATATATATGTGGATAAACAGTTTTACCTTATCATACTGAGGTAAGGTTGTATAGTAAGCTGTAAGTTGACCGACCGTAGTCAATATTTACTACACCGGGGAGAAGGGGAGAATGATACTCCTTTTCAACATGGAGCTGCATGTGGGGTAATGGTACTATTTACTGCTCGGGCAGGATATGACACAAGATCAATTTTTAAGCGGAGTTTAACAGGTTTGAATTAAGAGTTTTCCTTCTCCTAGACTAGTTGCCTCACCAATGCTGAAGAACCTAGTCTGCCCTACTATTTACCCATAGCTGGAGGGAGAATAAGGGGTTCATACCTTTCCCAAGGGTATTTTGCCCGAAAGTGAACGTAATAGCGCGACTGGAGTACGAACTCGCGTACCACGATTCCGCAGTGCATCGCTTTAACCATTACACCACGAGGACACCCCTGTGGGGTAATGGTTATCGTCGTGGGAAATTGACACTGCGACACTAGTTCAAATCCTAGATGAGACTGATTGCATTTCACATAGCACTAATACCCTTGGGAAAGGTATGAATCCAATTATCCTCCCTCCAGCTATGGGTAAGTAGTAGGGCAGACTGAGTTATTCAGCCTTGGTGAGGCAACTTGTCTAAGAGAAGGGAAAATTCTAAATTCAAACCTGCTAAACTCCGCTTAAACAATTGACCTTGTGTCATATCCTGCACGAGTGGAGGGGTTGGTAAATATGGATACTCCTTTTCAATAGTTCCAACACCGAGGTCTAGGGAAGGGTGATACTCCTTCCCCTGGTTTGCTTCATTTTACCCTTGATCCGTACCTTATAATCCTGAGCGTTAAGCAAGAATGTAACAAGTACCATATTTTGAGTCTTTAGAAGGACACTATCTGGGATTGAACCTTTATCCCCCGAACCATTAGCAAACACTCTAACCATTATGCCAATGCATAGATTTAGTTATTTACTGATCTTAGCTTAGATGTGACACAAGACCGGAAGTATAGGTCATCAATGAGATTTGAACTCACTAATAATGACCTGCTCATCTTGCTTGCTAACCATTACACCACTTGGGGTACATATAGATTTACAAAGACTTCGGTAGCTAGCCAGCAAGATAGATAAGTGGGAAGGAAGGAAAAAAGAGAAGGAAGAAAATAGGGAATAGACAGCCAGGCTAATAATCACAAACGACCGAGCTTCTTTGGACAGCCGCCATATGTATTCTCCCGTTCAATAGGTAACTTCGACGTTTTTAGTGTTCTCGGTAGGTGGCATCTGCTTATTCCAAAGTCACGTTTTAATGTGACTTTGAACGTGATTGATGATCAAACGATAGTAATTTTTACAGGTAAAGTAAAAGCATTATTTTCATTCATGTTTTTCTTTTATGATGTACTTCATTCTTTACAACCGTCTCACAAAAAGTCACAGCATCTATAAATAATTAACACAGGCCATTATATACGATAAAAATTGCTAAACTAATATTGAAGCTGATTGATTTTTGTGTCAAGGAGAAACGAAATTTATGCAATCGTCTCCTGCACAACAGACCCTTTTACTCGGAGTTCTCGATTGTTTTTAGTCTGAATGCCATTAGAATAATTTTGCGGTGACGCAAGTCGGCATTGTTCACTAAACACATCCAACCTTCTTCTTTCTCTAACATAAAGATCTGTCTATTTGATTTCAAACGAAAACTCGGCTACCAAGCAATAGTTTTGGGGAATAACGTGATAACATCAACTCCACAACAGACGCCGACAACATTATTATCCTTATTTCATTCGAGGTTACTTTTTCACTCCCGCGTTAGCTAGTGGTATTTCTTTGGGATCTGAGTTACAGTAAGTCTTCTCAGGCCTCCAGGACTCTTCTCAGTATTCTGGCCGTTCTCAACAATGCCATAGTCTAAAAGGTGTCGATTTTTTTCTCTGATTTCCGATTCTTCCAGTTCCCTTTTCAAACCTTTGGAGACTGTTCCCAGTGCCCCAACTACAATTAGTATCACAGTCACTCTCATATTCAACAGCTTTTGTAGTTCTCTAGCAAGGTCCAAATATTTGTCTATTTTTTTGTTTTCTTTCCTTTTAACTCTGTGGTCAGCCAGAACAGCAAATTCCTCGAAATGGTAAGTTTTCTTTTTTAGTTAATTTAGTTCTGATAATTGGAATTACATGATTCATTATTATTATTATTATTATTATTATTATTATTATTATTATTTTACTCTTTTGAGAGTTTTTCACATCAGTGTTAGCTGATGGTTTCTCACTGGAGTTTGAGTGACAGCAAGTACCCTTAAGTCTCCAGGACTCTACTAAGTATTCCGGCCGATCTTAATAATGTTATAGTTTGGATGGTCTCCACTCGTCCTCTTATTTCCAAGTCCTCAAGTCCCTGTACTGATCCTTTGGTAACTATACCAAGTGCACCAATTACAATTGGTATCACCGTCACTTTCATCTTCCACAGTTTCTTCAATTCCCTAGCAAGGTTTAGGTACTTATCTTCTTTTCACTTCTTTTATTTTCAATTATTATTATCCTTATTCTTCTTATTATCCTTATCCTTATTATTATTATTATTATTATTATTATTATTTACGCATTAGAGTTTTTCATATCAGCGTTCGCTGATGGTCTTTCACTGAAGTTTGAGTGACAGCAAGTCTCTTCAATTTTCCAGGACTCTTCTCAATAATGCTGTCGTTTAGATGGTCTCCACTCGTCCGTCAACTTCCAAGTCATCCAGTCCCTTTAATAATCCTTTAGCTACTGTACTAAAAGCACCAATCACAATTGGTATAATTGTTACCTTCATGTTCCATAGTTTTTTTCAATTCTCTAGCAAGGTCGAGGTACTTATCCTTCTTTTCACGTTCTTTCAGTTTTATTCAGTGGTCAACTGGGACAGAAAAGTCGACAATTTTCCAAATTCTCTTTTTTTTTTTTTTGTTGTTGATTATTATAAGGTCTGGTCGTCTGGCCGAAATTAGATGATCCGAGTACACCATTTACAATTCGAATGATTGTCACCTTCATGTTTCACGGCATTTTTAGTTCTCTGTATTCTTATTGTTATTATTAAATATAGAAAGATCTGCAAGATTTTTTTTATTCTTATGTACAAAACTGTTTCGCCTTTTCATGAGATTGTCTTGTGTTTGTCCTTCAAAAAAAAGTAACTATTGAAATGTGTTGACTGTTTTTTTTTGCCACTGGGATTGGCTCGTCTTTTGTAAGACAAAAAGCTTTTTCTTTCTGATTACATCGTCTTTTTCTTGTTTTTGTTTTTCTCACAAATGGTCTTTCCAATTTCCAATTTCCAAAAAACAATATTGATCAACTCACAGATACGGAGAAATCGCTTGTGTAACGTTTGTATCAATCGTTTACTCTCTGTTAATATCTGTCTATCTACCTTAGGCTCTTTCTTTCTTTCTCTCTTTCTTTTTTTCTTTCTTTCTTAGGTTTTTTCTTTCTTTCTTTCTAAGGTTCTTCTTAGGCTTTTTCTTTCTTTCTTTCTTTTTTCTTTCTTTCTTTCTTTCTTTCTTTCTTTCTTTCTAAGGCTCTTTCTTTCTTTCTTTCTAGGGCTCTTTCTTTCTAAGGCTCTTTCTTTTTCTTTCTTTCTTTTTCTTTCTTTCTTTCTTTCTTTCTTTCTTTCTTTCTAAGCTCTTTCTTTCTTTCTTTATTTCTTTCTTTCTTTCTTTCTTTCTTTCTTTCTAAGGCTCTTTCTTTCTTTCTTTCTTTCTTTCTTTCTTTCTTTCTAAGGCTCTTTCTTTCTTTCTTTCTTTCTTTCTTTCTTTCTTTCTAAAGCTCTGGCCCAGCGGTTAGAGTGTTCGCCAATGGCCCGGGAGACCTGGGTTCAATCCCAGGTCGAGTCATACCAAAGACTTTAAAAATGGAACTTGATACCACCTTGCTTAACACTCAGCATTATAAGGTACGGTTCAAGGGTAAAGTGGAGCAATCCAGGGAATGGAGTAGCGCCCTCCCCTACACCTTGGTGTCGTAGCTATCGAAAAGGGAGCCTTCGGGTCACCCTCGACTATGGTCGCTAACTTAATATATATTTCAGACTTTTCGCATAAGTGCAGGTATATTTTTAGATTAAATATATTTATAAATAATCATTGTAACTTTCTTCGTCAGGGCACTTAAAAGAGCTCAAAATTTCCAGTAATTTTTTTTTAATAACTTCATTTTATCCCTACGACAATTAGATCCATATTCAAGCATCTCTTTCCCTCCATCCCTCACTCTTTTATGAACACACACACACACACACACACACACACACACACACACACATATATATATATATATATATATATATATATCCAAGGAGCTACCAAAATATATGTAGCTATAATATACTTTTCATACTCACCTTAACTAGTGGGTCTTTCCCTGATGTCTCTAAGACTCTTCAATCTATGATAGTTTTTTTTTTTTAACCTTTAGTGACTGTTCTAAACCCACCAACTACAATTGTTATAACCGTTACTTTCATGTTCCACAACTTTTAAAGGCAAGCTTATTATTATCATTATCATTACTATTCTACTTTGGAGTTTTTTACATCAGCGTTAGCTGATGGTTTACCACTGGATTTCCAGTGACAGCAAATCTTTTCAAGTCTGCAGGACTCTTCTCAGTATTCCAGCCGATTTCAACAATGCTGTAGTTTGGACAGTCTCCACCCGTCCTGTTATTTCCAAGTCCTCCAGTCGCTGTACCTATCCTTTGGTGACTGTACCAAGACCACCAATTACAATTGGTATAATCGTCACTTTCATGTTCCACACTTTTTTCAATTCTCTAGCAAGATCGAGGTACATATCCCTCTTTTCTCATTATTATTTTTTCTAATCCTTCTAAGTTTTTCACATTAGCGTTTGCTAATGGTCTTTTGCAGGATTCTGAATGACTATACATTCCCTCAGGCCTCCAGGACTCTGCTCAGTATTCTCATGGATTTCAACAAATTTGAGGTATGGATAGTGTAAATTCATCCTATAATTTCCAACTCTTTCCAAGTGCCCCGACTGTAGTTTTTGGGACTGTCACACTTAAGTTCAACAGCTTTCTTGGTGCTCTAGGAAGGTCTTCGTACTTATCTCTATTTTTGTTTTCTTTGATTTTCACTCTGTTTGGTTTGCTTTCATGGCACATAAACCATTGTTCGTTATTTGATGTTAAATCCATTTTTATACATATAAACTGTTCTATTTCAAAGAATTCAGTTTAGCGTAAGTACACAGTTTAAATCTCAAGACAATCTCATCTCAAACAATTGAGTTTAGTATAAGTACACAGTTTAGTTCTATTTGACCCATAAATAGGAAACTATCAGGTGCTATCTCTCCAGTCCAATGTGGACATGGGAGCGATGGCAATGAAGAGGTAAACTGCATTCCCCAAAGTTCCAATATTGCTGAAACTTCACCATCAGATTTGTTAGTGTCATATCCAGGACACTCATGGGAGAAGTCTTACCCTTCTGCTGAGATGTAGTTGGAGTATTTTTATCTTTTATTTATTTCTGTTTTTACTGTATTCTACACTCTCCTAAATTAAATGTGTATGGTCTATACCTGATATTGAGCACTCTTTATATAGGAATATAGCAAACTACATTATATATATATATATATATATATATATATATATATATATATATATATCTCAGTACAAATATCAGTTTTTTTTTTCCAAATATATGATATCACATAGATACTTTGATAATAAGGTAGATTCTTGTTTGACTTATTTTGTCTACAACATGTCAACGTTGTGTGCAACTGACAGAAAGACCTTAGCATTAATAAGATTTTTGCAGATTGATAAAAGTCACCATCGTTCAACTTATACAGACCTGCTTCCATTTGCAGATAAATGTCTCGTAGAACAGAAACCACTCACACGATAACCGATACCTTCGGAGGAGAGCTTCCCGCCATCCTCATTTGCTGGTTTCATAAAGAATACACACACACACACACACATATATATATATATATAAAAAGTTACTGCTTTCATTTCATGGCATCTGAAAAGATTAAAAATACGAGTGAATGTGTGTGGTCAGTCTCTGAAAGCCTTTGAGGCTAATATAAAACCAACGGACAGATGATAAACGGACCGCGGTATGTTTAGAGCCCAAAGGGAGGAGGACATTGTAACTGAAAAACGGCGTTGTATTGATTCAGTGATTGACGAATAGATGGATCGATTGATTGATTTTAACAGCATTTGAACCTGTCAAGGACCTAGAAGTTAGGGAATCGCGTTCATTGTATATTTATATATAGATTGTGTAGTTGTTTCTGAAGCGTTTTGGAGACAGTTATTGGTTATCAAGAATTCCTATCTCATACTAAAAATTAGATGGAGACGTAACGGTTAAAACCTTTCCAGATCAGAGTGGACCTGGGAGTAATTGCAGCAAACAATTACTCGTTACACCCCAGAGTCTGAAAACTAGAGACTCACCCGGACACATAGATAAATCCAGGACACACATACACATCATTTGGAGATTTTTTACTACTTTTAGAGTATCAATATAGCAGCATCTCGACTTTAGAAAAATTAATAAAGGTTATAATGTGTGTGGGGGTGGGTGGGTGTGTGATCTGTTCCACTGACACAGACACTGAGTACTTAACATCAAAGATTTTAGTGGCGACTGAAACAGACACTTGGCTTGGGTCAAAGAGATATGTTTTGAAAAATAAAATCGATGGAACATATTATTTTCGTGTTTGTAGACTGGTCAGCTTTCAAGTATCAACTGTGTAAATATTTTTGATAAATGGTATTTTGAAAAAATGTAATTCAATGATAAAATTATGCTTATATTGTTTATTATATATAGTAAATTATATAAGAATATGAGCCTGAATAAACCTGTTGGCCAAGAGTCACAACGTATATATATATATATATATACCCAGCTCCTTCGAACGAGCAAGATGAGATATTTCATCAATTTTCTAGCAGAGCTTGACAAGTTTGAATTTTGAGTTTTCTTTCTCCTAGACAAGTTGCCATATCAATTTTAAAGAACTAGGTCTCCTTTATTATTTACTCTTTGATGGTGTGAGAATAGTCGGATTCATGTCTAGCCCAAGAGTATTAGCGTTATTTGAAAGGCAAGCAGCCTCGATCAAGATTTGAATTCGGGTCACCGCATCCATTTCCAATCCCAATAACCGTTAAACCACAAGCGCTTACACACACACACACACACACACACACACACACATATATATATATATATATATATATATATTATAAGTGTGTTGGTTGTCACTTAATCACTTTGTGGGTATGTGTCGAACCAAGTGCAATATAATATGGAGAGTGCTCAATATGTAGGATAGAGCTATCATATAATAATAATAAATAAATATATATCAGATATATATATTTAATTCATGGAATATAGACTGCGGCCCTGGGTTTCACGGAGTTTTTTTTTTTTTTTTGCAAAACAGCAATCATCATTTTCTTAACTGTTTGATGATTGTTGTTTTGCAAAAAAACTCCATGAAACCCAGAGTCACTGTCTATATTCCATGAATTAAATATATATATCTGATATATATTTATTTATTATTATCATATAATAGCTGTATCCTAGATGCACATACACGCATACGCACACACCCACATACACTTACACACTTACAACCACACGTAAACTTTCACACGATATCCCAACGGTTTTTTGTCTATATCTCTTCGTATTTTTTCGATTTTCGATTCATTCCATTTTCTGAACTGCCTGATGATTGTTGTTACGCAAAAAACTCTATGAAACCCAGGGTCGTAGTCTGTATTCCATGAATTAAATATATATATCTAATATATATATATATATATATATATATACATATATATATTAAATGAATAGGTCCGCAAATGAATTTGGCTTTGGTATTTAGGCTTTTGTTAATTCAGGAAATTATAAATTCAAAACACCAAATTCAGATTGATTTGCAAATCTATTCATTTTAAAACATTTACATTTCTCTCATTGAACCAACAACAATCTTTGTCTGTGGATGACAATATATATATATGTATATAATGAAAAAATAACTCTACCGCTGAGAGTATATATATACATATATATATATATGTAAGGTGGGAGTTAATCTTTTGCAAAACGTCAATATATCTCAAACAGAAGCAATGATAGAGCCGGGTGATTAAGTGGGCAAAGTATTGTCTGTGGATGCGGAGGACATTAAAAGAAATACGACAATTCAGCTTCATACCATGTCAAATAATTCAATATTGTTCGACCTTACCAAGAAATCTCAGTCAATAAGTCCATTTGAATCAACTTGCAAATCCCAAAACCAAATAAAGGGTTCGACAAAAAAAAAATACTTCTACTAAAACCGTCACCTTGTCATTGTGTTTTTAAGTGACATCTTTGGTTAAGTAATTGTTTTGTTTGTATGTTTGTTTGGGTTTTTTTTGTTTTTTCAGCAAATTTTCCCGCGTCAGAGATTCGCTATAAGCGTCAAAACTCGCATGTATATTGTTGCTTGGGAAAGGACGCACATTCCTCTTGATCGCTGATTCTTTTTCTCCGCCTCTTGTTTTTATATCTTGGAAGGGTTAGGTTTATACTCCACCCTGCTATTGTCTTGATATTTTTTTTTTATCCGTTTTGTTTTTCACGAATTACCAAGAAGGGAAAGATATCTATGGGTTGTAGGAATAAATAAAAGTATCTATCTATCTATCTCAATGCATACTTTATTAATTTTTTGTTGAGTCCAGCAGCCGATACATCGAAAGTCTGAAAATAGTAAAGAATTTCCAAGAGATTTATGTGTCTGTGTCTTAGGTATGTCTGTGTGTCCTGGTATCCGGTGGAGAGGCTTCAGTTTTAGAGATCTGGGGAGTATAGACTACCCATTTTTTGCCAGGTCCACTCTAATCTGGAAAGGTAGTATCTGTTAGAGTCCCATCTATGGGTCAAATCGACCCATTTGAAAAACCATTTGTATCTGAGAGGAATACTTGATACGATATAAAGGAAAATTATTTGCAGTAGGAATAGTTACTTGAAAAATAATTGCTTACTATAGAATATTATCGTCACTTACTCTAAAGTATATAATTGCTTTTAAATGATGATTATTATAAAAAGAAATAATTGAGACGATATGAGTCTTAGTATTTGACAAGAATTCATGAATACATAACATAATTCTGTTTCTTCTTGCTACAGCCTATCAGCGAAGCTTCATCATCATCTTGTCGTGCCATCAGCACGGATATCCCTGACCTTCTCTCGCCGCCCCTCCCTATAATTCATCGCTTCTGGCAGGTCACTAGGGCTACACCCCGTATCCTTACAGAGCTGCGGTATGTAGGTTCGAGCTGGCCGCCCTGCTTTTGCACGGCCACGTGAAGGGATCCACTGAAGTACATCACTCACGAGCACGTCCATATTTCTCCAGCAGTGTCGTGCATGCCTGGTTCGTCTAACCTGGATAGTTTTCATGATGAGGGGTAGGTGGCCGTACAGCAGTACTTGTTCAATATTGCTCGCAGCATTCTTGTGTAGTTGCCGTCAAGATTTTTCTCCGGCCGTTTTGTTAGCAACCATGTAGTGCATCCATATAGCAGTATTGGCACGATCGTTGCTTGGAAGAAACTGCGTTTCATTTTGTCGGTCAGGTCTGACTTCCATATGACCGCAAGCCTATCGATAGCTATCTATGCCTTAGTAGCGTGTCGATGTTTGTCTCGGTCGATGAGACACTGCTTCCTAGGTAGGTGAACTTGACTACTAGTTTCAGAGAGATACCGTTTAGTGTGGAAATGTCACCTGTTTGATTAAAGCACATATATTCCGTTTTGTGTGCGTTGACATGGAGGCCAATGCCTGTGGCAGCTCGTTTCAGACTATGCTGTAGGGTTTCTGCTTGGGCGGGTGCATTTGCCAGAATCGCTATGTCATCGGCGTAGTCGGTGTCGGTAATTGTTTTTGCGGGGTACCTTTTGCTTCTTTTCTTTGACAGCTTGAAACCATTTTCTTTGATTTTATCGGTCGATGTTCTAAGCACGTAGTCTAGACAGATTATAGATATGTATGGGGCTTGTGTGTCTCCTTGCAGTACTCAAGCTTTGATGTTGAAGTAGTCTGTGTCTCCATCTGGAGAACGTACTTTCACTTTGGTGTTTCTATAGAGAATCATTATGGCTGCGACGTTTTCTTTTGGTAGGCCGTATGCGAGTAGAATTTGCTCCATCTTCCCTCTGTGATGGGAATTGATAAAGTCGAAAAATAATATTGTCACCTGTATTTTTTTTTGCCTGTACGCTTAGAATATATTAATTGGACGCATGCAAAAGGCTAAGACACTTCCCCTTAAAATGTGTTTTGAGTATGACTCTAAGTTGCATTTGATTGTGAGATTCCATTTCTAAATATCTGGAAACTACGAAGTACACCTTCATTGCCATTACTCTCAGGTTCACTTTGACTCGAAGATGCAGTACCTGTTAGGGTCTTATCTATGTATCAAGTATATCTGTGTGCAAATTATTTGTATTAGATAAGAATACTTTATACCATATAACCGTAAATTATTTGCATTAAGAAAAGTTACTTCACCGTTGACAAAGGAATATTATTAGTTACTTGAAACCATGTAACTGTGTGCAAACAAATAGCTATTATTAAAAGCAATTAATTTCTAGAAACAATATATTTATTTGTATTAGATAGGAATACTTGAAACCCTAAAACTGTGTGCAAATTACCTGTGTTAGAAAAGATTTTTGTAAATGCAAAAAACATAAAAAAGTACATCAAAAATTACTATCAACGTGTCATGTTGGCAATTCCCTAAAATCCACACATAAAATAACCCCAGACGTGTTCAAATGCCGTTAAAATCAGTGTATCAATCAGTTTGAAATCAAAAACAGCTTCACTACACTTAGAAATTGACCTTATGTTAAATCCGACCCGGGGCGGGGGTGTCCTCGTGGTGTAATGGTTAAAGCGATGGACTGGGGAATCGTCGTACGCGAGTTCGTACTCCTGTCACGCTATTACGTTCACTTTCGGGAAAATACCATTGGGAAAGGTATGAAACCCCTTATCCTCCCAGCTATGTGTTAAATAGTACCACTACTGTTCTTCTAGGAGAATGGTTTTGGCATTAAATGATCAAAAAAGAGTTGATATGCCATTAAACAAAGAAACCAAACAGACCCGGGGCGAAAGGATTGAGTCATTACTTCTTTGTGAGGTTAACTTTGCGTCATGGTAATTGTTTTAAGAAATAGAATCGGCAACTAGAATTTAAATCCAAGACAAAGCATAAATCCATCTCTTCTTCTTGGGTAAATTGTAGGGCTGTGGCGTTGTGGCACCATTCAAGGGGTTTTAATGACCCCTTAAACTGTCAGACCGACCACGGCAACCTGACCGTGGAACAGGGGTCAAACACAACACGATTCCACTGGTAGGGCGCCTCCAGTTGTGTAATAGTTAGCAAGCTAGACTAGCAAACCTTCACGAGAGAGTTCGAGTCTCATTGGTTGCTCCATTCATGCGGCTCGGTGCCACATCTAATCAAAAGGTTTAGTAAATTAAGATTGCAGTGGTATTACAGTTACGAAATTCATTTGTGGTAGACCGAAAGCCGAAAGCAGAGATTGAAGGAAGCGTGTCACCAAGAAGAGAGGCAAAGAGTTATACAGGGGAGAAATGAAAGATACAGAAACTTTGTCATCCTTCTGCTCACCGGCCGTTTTGTGCTTTGGGTGCTTACGTAACTCGTCGCCTACTTCGGGTCTCTCCGCGTCTCCTCTCTGAATCTCTCCTTTGTGTCATACTTCGTGGAGACCCCTACATCGTCTACTATGTTTCTCCTTTGGGTCAAGCCCATGTCTTATATATACATCACTGAAATTATAAATTACGTAATCCTTAAAGGACATGTCACTACTAAGTTATTTACTGACACTTCATTGCTAAGTACTAAATATCAGCTGATTCTATACAATTGTTTATCTGCGAATATTAGATGTAGGCTGATTCTTAAACAGCTGTCCATCTTCGAATTCGCATAAAAATGCTTATTATAGCATGCTTGATATCCCCAAGTAAAATAAATGCCCACTCCAGCCTTGACCTAGATCACAAATGGAATCCTACAACTTTACATTCCGAAAATCCCTAATTATTTTACAGAGCAGATGAGGTTCTTTAACCATGGTTAAGCAACTCATCGAAGAGAAGGAAAACTCTGGATGTAAACCAGTTGTCTTCTGCTACAAAATTAACCTTATGTTGCCTGTGACGTCAGAGGGGAAAGGTAAACGCTTACATCCATAAATATGAACACAATCATTCACAATCGGCTGAGGCTGAAGAATATGGACCACTTCAAAAGAGTAAGATCTCTTACACCAATGAGTGCTCTGAATGTGACACTAAACTGCATCTGATGGTGAGGCTCCACTCCTGGAGCTTTGAGGAATGTGAATTACCACTTTTTTGCTATTACTCCCAGTTCTACTCAGTACCCGGATTATTATTTGTAGAAATTTGAAATTATGCAGTGGTGTGCAAATTAGGTTTAGTTTGGTTTGGTTTTATGGCATATCAACCATTGTAGGTTATTTTATGCCGAATCCTCTTTATACATATATATAAAATATATATGATTTGGTTTGGCTTGGTTTTATGGCATATCAACCATTGTAGGTTATTCAATGCCAATTCCCCCTTTATGCATATATATCAAATATATATGATTTGGTTTGGTTGTGTTTTATGGCATATCGACCATTGTAGGTTATTTAATGCCAAATACTCTTTATACATATATATCAAATATGTATGATTTGGTTTGGTTGGGTTTTATGGCATATCAACCATTGTAGGTTATTCAATGCCGAATCATCTTTATACATTTATATTAAGTATATATGATTTGGAAACAAATTCCGTATATAATATTTTTAAATGATCCTGAGCTCACTTTTTTTTCGCTCAGTTGAATGGTTTCACTCATTTCTATCAAATACGAATAATTATATTTTCTACAAATCATTTGTTTGCGCACTGTTTAATGTTTTCAAGTATAGCTATTTATCGCCAACAATTCAATTAAACATCAGTCATTTGTTTACACACAGTTTAATGTAAAAACATTCTATTTCAAACAATTCAAGTTAGCATGAGTAAACAGTTTAAATATCAAACAGTTCCATTTGACTCAGAGATAGGACTCTGTAAGATGCTACCACTCCAGGCCAGAGTGGAACTGGGAGCAATGGCCATGAAGAGTTACTCTGCATTCTCCAAAGCTCCTGAAACTTTACCATCAGATTGTTTCAGTCTAATATCCTGGACACTCGTTGGAGGGGTCTTACCCTTCTGCAGTTGGAGGGGTCTTACCCTACTTGATAAAGAGAATTACTGATGTTAAATGCAATACTTGAAACCGTTTAACTCTGTGGAACCAATTGATAAATATTAAATAGATTTATTCGTGTGAGATAAGAATACTAGTAACTTTTAAAATATGTGTAAACAAACGATTAATATTGAACAGAATTATTTGTGGTAAATAGGAATACTTGTAATTATTTAACTATGTGCAAACAAATAATTAATATTAAATAAAATCATTAGAGTTAGATAAGAATACTTGTAAGTATTTAAAAGTGGGCAAACCAATGATTAATTTTAAATAGTATTTTAATGCTAGGAATACTTGAACCCATTTCACTGTGTTCAAACAATTAATTTATATTAAATAGAATTATCAGTGTTAGATAGAAATACTTGTAACCATTTAACTGCTATTACGAAGACAGACAGACAGACAGACGATAATAAAAGAAGAACGAGTGAAGAAATGAACGCGAAATGACCCCGAAGGTTCAGGCCGTTGCAGCAGGCGAACCCCTAAGATAAAAATAGTGTCTCAAAGAAATGAATCCAATAGGGGGCGTGGAAATAAACCCAAACCAAAAACATGGTTGGGGAAGAATTTAGTTGCCGGCCCCCACGGTACCGTGAGGATCTGCTAAAAAAGTGTTTGGCCAGAAAATAAGCCATCCTACGCTCGACACAACAAAGCTGCAGCGGATAAGCCACAATGCTGAAGAATATAAAAAACTGTTGTATCCTCTCTGAAAAATGCTACGAAGTAACCATGAGCATGAAGACTCCAATGATAAAAGAAAAATAAAATACTGCCAGGTATCTCCCGGTAAGTCTCCATGTCGAATCCCTTCTCTCTCTGTCTCTCTGTCTCTCTCATGATCGGTTATATGCAAACTAGTGACTTATATGCACCCTTCCACACACACACACACACACACACAAACAAAAAAGAAAACATTTTAATTGACTGGACATTCCGCCTTACATATTGCCATTTGTTTATTTGTTTATTCATTTGTTTGTTTTTGTAATAAATTCTCCGTTTTCCTATCTTAACTTTGGGTCTTGTTCGTCTTCTTCCGTCCTCGAAAAACCGGCCTTAGCCGAATGGATATCTGCCTTCTTTATTTCTTTTTATTTTTTTCCTAACGTACGTGCGATAGGATTTATGGAGAACATACTAGGCGTTTTAGGAACTCGCACATGGGAGCCCCAGAAGGGTGGTTATTCTACCTGCGCCGAGAAAATTCTCAGAACTCGTAACTCTGTGAGCAAATAAATAAGCTCTGACAACTTTTTTTAAAAATACAGTTACCTACAAACTATTCACTTACAAATCATATGCAGTGTTTTTCTATAAGGATGGATATGCAATAGTTGATATGCAATTAAATAAAAAACAAACAAACCACAAGTACAATCATGAACACACGCGCGTGCGCACACACACACACACACACACACACACGGAGTTTTAAAAACATATAGAAACGCAGAGTTTGAAACAGGAGAAAGGAATATATAGTCTAACATTTTTATACGGATAGTTGTGAGGACTTGGCTATTTTGTGTCGTTGTCCACGCGTACGCAGATGAGTGTGGGCAGAAAAATAACCCGGTATTACCTGCTATCTCTTCGAGGAGGTTGTAAATTATCGGATTGGCCTGTAGTATATGTGCTTGTTAAATTGCTACGGATAGTCGGTGATCTTCTGACTCATGGTTAAGTGTAGAAAAATACAACTCACAATTTGTACGATGTATTTAGCTTTGCATAGTTTGGACCAAGACCAGGAGTATTGGAGCACTCAACGAGAATCAAAACCAATAACAATGATTTTCCAACCTAACCTCTAACTATTATCCCGTTGTTCTTTAACTGAGTTTAGTTTGGCACGAGGCCGGAAGTATGGAGCGCCCAGTGAGAATCAAACTTACTCGTAATGACCTGTTAGCCTATCATTTTAACCAGTACTTTATGTGAAGTACACGTTGTTACTTACCGAGTTCAATTTTGCACAAGGTCAGGAGTATGGGGCACTCAGTGAAAAACAAACTCACTCGCAATGGTTTGTTTGCCTGGCTCTCTGACCATATTATTAGAGGTACCCGTTGTTATTTAATGAGACTGGTTTGTCATAAAGCCTGAAGTATGGGGCACTTGGTGAGGATAAAATTCATTCGTGATTGTGTGCTAAGTTAGCTTTCTAACTATTCTACTATGCAAAATGCCCCAAGAAGAATAAATGAAGATGATATTTCTAGTTATCCATAGCTAGAAAGGAGAGTCCGTGTGGCATAGTGGGTAAGGAATGAGTTCGAATCCAGTTTCGCTGTTGCGTTCACTTTGGGACTAATATCATAGGGAAAGTCATGAACCCATTTATCCCCCAGGTGCATATTAAATAACATCACTACTAAATATCACTATTAAATGGCTTCGATTTTGAATAACTCAGAAAGATTGATATGCTATTAATCAAACAAAGCACGTTATTTTGGATATGTCTTGTTTCTACTGGAGAGAGTGTTCTCATTTTTCCAAAGTTTTTACATTTACAATAGTCTCTTAGCCAAGCTCTTTAACCATTACACGATACGTGACGCCCAAAATCGACCTCTGTAGTTGAGAAATATTCTTATGAAGAATGGAGAGAAATAAATTGCTCTGTCACTTTATTTCATGTTTTTGGGTCGAAAAAGAGACAAGATTTTCCCCGTTTCAAATCATCCGAATAAACCCAACAAAGTTTCTGTAATGAACTTGCAACTCTTTTCAATCTTATGAAAAATAGGGCGAACAGATAGCCTGAACGTGCAGATATTTAATCGCCCACATTTTAACGGATACTAATCGTCAGCCACTGCTTCCTGATTGCTTCGAGTGTGTTTTCCTCTTTAACGTCTTGTGCTCCAGATAAAGTCTTAAGGTATCTGACTTGTTTTTGAGCATTGGTCTCTCATTCAATGTGGTCGACATCTACTTTGAACGTATCATATTTAACCTTTTCCAAGCAATCTTCATAAGTATATAACTCGCCTTGTCTTCACTTTTTTTTTATTATCCCAGTAACTGATAAATCCTCTACTGTAAAATGGGAGAGTCCCTGTAACGCAGTGGCTATCGCACTGTATTGTAACATTGTAACAAGCAAGCTCGAAATCCTGTCGCAATATTGTGTTCATGTTCGGAGAAATACTCCTGGAAAAAAGTTTGAACCCCCTTATCTCTCCAGCAATGGGTTAAATAGTACCACCACTGTTCTTCTTCAAGGATGGCTTTGGCATTAAATAACTCATGAAAGTTGATATGCCATTACAAAGTTTTGCTTAGTTTGGTTTCTTTTGTTTAATGGCATATCAACCTTCGTAAGTTATTTACTGGCTAAGTCGGCTTTGTAGAAGAACAGTAGTAATAATATTCAACCCATGGCTAAAGGATAAAGAGGTTCATGCCTGTTTCAAGTTTATTAGTTTGAAAGTGAAGGGAAGTTTGAAATCACTATGATGTCTGTCCAGCACGTTTTCCACCTATATACGGAAACTCTCCCCATCTTTCTTACTAACTTACTCTCATTTCATAAGACTGACCACCTTGCGGGTGGGGTTTAGAACACTGACTTGATCTTCAGCAGAACGGTAAGACCCAAGCCCTAAAAAACTGGTGTCCAGGATATGACACTAATCAGCATTTGATGGTGAGACTCAAGTTCTGGATATCTGTTGGAATATAGAGAACTCCTGCCATTACTCCCAGGTCCACTCTGACTCGGAATCAAAGGATTTGATGTGTTGGTTTTGTGTCACTTCTGTTAATTAAAGAACAGATGTGATTGTAAGACGTTTTTCTGTTCTAATACAGGATTTTTGTTAGATGTCATTCTCTCATTTGAGAACATTAATGCCTTTAGAAAGTCATTCAATTTGAAACGACTTTGTATTGACCTCTTGATATGTGAATTTTTAATTTCTGGTTTCCTTGTTGTGGTAAGATTACAATTATTCATGGTAGATTATAAAACAGAACGTAAAATCTCGATAGAGAAGAATTCGTTTCATCTCTTCGACTGCTCTCCCTTGCAATGTTGATATTATTACACTTTACTTTTATTGACAGTCAGAATGCGCATTTAGAGTCCCAGTAATCGTCGCTGGAAATGGAATCGGTGACCCGAGTCCAAGTCCTTGACAAAACTGTTTGCATTTCACTTGGGGCTATTGCCCTGAGAAAAGTTCTAAATTCATCAGTTTTCCTTTCAACAATCAGCAAATAGCCGGGCAGACTGTGTCTTTAATTTTGTCTTTAATTGGAATCATTTTGAGATGAGGCTTCTTAATCTGAGAATTAATTTTTATTTATTGCGGACTTTTTGTCCTCATCTTGGTAGGTTTTTTTTGTGTTGTTTCTTCTTTCACTACGTTTCGGCCAAATTTCACCTCTGGCCTTCTTCAGGTGATTTACTGCGACCTCGGATAGGAATGCTGAGTCTTGTAACCGTATCCCCAGTAATTGCTGCCTTCCATAGTTGTTGTCTATTGCACCACGAAGAAGGCAAAACTTGGTAGTGCAATAGACAACAACTATGGAAGGCAGCAATTACTGGGGATACGGTTACAAGACTCAGCATTCCTATCCGAGGTCGCGGTAAATCACCTGAAGAAGGCCAGAGGTGAAATTTGGCCGAAACGTAGTGAAAGAAGAGACAACACAAAAAAAACCTACAAAGATGAGGACAAAATGTCCGCAATAAATAAAAATTAATTCTTTAATTTTGTTAAGGCAACCAAGTTAGGAGAACGAAAACCCTGAATTCCAGTTTTTGATTGTTCTTTACTCGTTTCGACATTAGGTCATCGTCAGAAGAAAAGCTTTTGTGAAGTATTTGAAGGCGTATAAGACGCACGGGAATTTTAAAAGATATTTTTAGTAAATAAAAAGTGCGCCTTATAAGCCGTCAAATACGGTAATTTCGAATTGATCTAATTCAAGTCCAAATAATAATTTTTATGCTTGCACAAAATAGCCTGCTTCTGAAGTGTGTGTGTGTGTGTTTGTGTTTCTGTCTATCTGTTTATCAGTATGACTGTCCAGAATGAGTTATTTTCAAGATACTTTCAGTAAAAATAAAGCGCGCCTTATAAACCGTCAATTACGGAAGTTTTTAAGACAATGATTAAGAGTTGATTATACCATAAATTAAGGACCAAAATGAATTGGTGATATAGTACATCCATTTGTTAAATGAAAATTATTTTCTATTGGTCAGCCAAAAAAGATTGACCTTGTGTCAGATCTTGCAATAGTGGAGGAAGTTAGGTATCTCTCTCTCTCTCTCTCTCTCTATATATATATATATATATATATCCTTCTATGGAAAGTATTCAGATGAGCTAGGACTCCCCCACTCCTTGTACAATCTTGGAATTTCGAATATCGACTGAGAAGTCCAGGTTTTCCGAATCTCATGTTTTCTCGTCTTTCTCAAAGAAAGTTCCATCCAAACAACTTCTTCCTAATAAGATGCCCGTGGTGTAATTGTTATCGTCGTAGGAAATGAACACGGCAACACGAGATCAAATCCTAGACGAGACTGATTGCATTTCACATAGCACTAATACCCTTGGGAAAGGTATGAATCCAATTATTCTTCTTCCAGCTATGGGTAAATAGTAGGGCTGACTAGGTTCTTCAGCCTTGGTTAGGCAACTAGTCTTGGAGAAGGAAAACTCTGAATTCAAACCTGTTAAACTCCGCTTAAAAATTGACCTTGTGTCATATCCTGCCCGAGCGGGGGGTTGGGTAAATAGAATAAGATGAAATGTTGAAGAAACTTCCTCGTGTTTTTCTGTAACACATGACCTTGACTTCTTCAATTTTAAGGTCAATAAGCATCCCATTGTTCCTTAGATACTTGAGTCACACTTCCTATTCATCCATAGAGTCATAATCTAATCTTGTCTTATTCCATTCTCTTTTATCATTCGTCCTATTAACTTCATTGTTGACAAGTGGCCAATTTAGCAACTTAAGATGAATTAGAAAAGAAAACAAAGGAAAGATACAAGTGATACTTTCATTTTTCTTTCCTTCTTTTTTGTTCTTTCTTTATTGCTATTTGTAAACGAAGTTAAGCTTATCTTACAGACGTTTCACCTTTTCCTTGTGACCTGTTATCTAAAACAGATACTGAAATCTACATCAATAAATATTGAAACTAACATTTAAAATTAAGATAATGATATAATGTGATGTGCAGTCATTTTTGCAAACGTGTTTTCATGAAATGACGGAGGAGTGTTCCAGAATCATCTGTTGACAGGTAACATAAGACAGATAAGGATATTCAGAATTCAGATTTTGTAATATAATGGCCGAGGTATTTTGGTTTATGCCTTTGGGTTTAGTTAGGCAGAGAACCTTTCGGCTCAGCACATGGGTTAGTTAGGTGCAACATTAACACAGTGGTTCAACCGCGCGCACGCGGAGCGGACGTGTCACTCAAAGATGTCTCAATAGCCCGAGATGGGAAACGGAGGCTAACGAGAGCGAATGACGTCACGCACCGGAAGCGCGCGGAGGATTTTGGGAGATTTTGGAAAAGTCAGTTAGTAGAGTTGAGATGGGACCTGCCTCGGGGGAAGACGGTCGGTTTTCGCTTGCTCGCGGAGACATTTGTAGCGGGTGCGACACATGTTGGTGGGGGAGGGCAGATGAAAAAGCCAGTTTAGAAAGATTGTGCTTCTCTCCTTATGTCGAAGAACTCAAAGGTAATAAAAAGTTTCGTACCTGAACAAAGAAGTCGTTACGTGTTTTTCAAATTTCGAGATTCCTATGTTCTATCTTTATGGAGATTCGATGTACATTTCACACATAGCCATATCATGGCTATGGTACAATTTTAAAAAAATTGAAAATCGAATTCTGTTGGCATTTTAAATATAAACATAATCAGTCTTGCGCACTCACAATGTCAACTCAATTGCATGTTGAAAAAGAGTGTAAGATATATATATATATATATATATATATATATATATATCTTACACTCCTTTTATATATATATATATATATATATATATATATATGGGGGGCATGACCAGAGGTGAAAGTGGTGTAATTGCTACCTTTGTAGGAAATATACCGGGTGACCTGAGTTTAAACCATGAAAAAGGCTGTTTGCATTTCTCCATAGCACTACATGGGAAAAGTATGATTTGAAAAGCAGTCTGAAGCATTCCATACATTTCTGTGGCATTTTCTCCAAGTTTAAAACAGAATTTTACGGCATATCTTTCTTCTAAAGTGTGCTCACGTCCAGATTGCATTTTTGAAATTCACCTGCTGTGACAATCAGGCTTTAGTAGGGTATATTCCAATTACTTCTGTAGCTGTTCATTTGAACCTGAAATCATAAAAATTAGTCAGTCATCTCATAAGATGTATAGCAATTTTCAAGAGTCTTCGACAATTTTAAATGCCTCTACAAAAAAGCCAGGAATCCTATTGAAGGTACCACGTATATATATATATATATATATATATTGTCATCCACAGACAGACTGTTTCGTTCTATAACAACTATTCACTGTGGAGAGGGTGTCCTTGTGGTGTAAAGGTTAAAGTGATGAACTGCGGAATCGTAGTAAGCGAGTTCGTACTCCAGTCGTGCTCATATGTTCACATTCGGACAAATACTCTTGGGAAAAGTATGAACCCCCTTTCCTTCCCAGCTATGGGTTAAATAGTACGACTACTGTTCTTCTAGAAGGATGGCTTTACCATTAAAAAACCTGCAAAGGTTGATATGCCATTAAACATAGAAACCTATTCACTGTAGCGAGACCCGTGAGATGAATTAAGCATGGATAGAAACCCGGTTGACTTTATATCTGACGGATACCTTAACCTAGAGCCATCGTCATACACCGCGTAAGTAAAGGAATTTTTACGCATACCTTTTTTCATATGTGTTATCGGCTACCTGGAGTGATCAATTGTTTAGAAGAGCAATTGTATTTCAGCGTAATTTAGTTTACAATATTTATAAATAAAGAGTTTTCATCATCAATGATAAAATAAATTTATGCAAGTTAAGAGAGTGTCCACAGATAATCAACAGCGTTATGTGACAGTTTTTTTACCAATGTGATCCTCTTACACCTCCCACGCCTTATCAAGCAGAGACACTACTGCATAGTCTGGAACGAGCCGCAGCTGGCATTGGCCTCCATGTCAATGCACACCAAACTGAATATATGTGTTACAACCAAACGGGCAACATTGCCTCACGAGACGGAGCCTCTCTGAAACTAGTTGACAAATTCACCTACCTAGGAAGTAGCGTCTCATCAACCGAAAAAAACATCGACAAACGACTGACGAAGGCATGGACGGCTATCGATAGGCTCTCGATCATATGGAAATCAGACCTAACCGATAAAATGAAACGCAGTTTCTTCCAGGCAGCGGTTGTGTCGATACTGCTATATGGATGCACTACATGGACGCTAACTAAACGGCTGGAGAAGAAACTAGACGGAAATTACACAAGAATGTTGAGAGCAGTATTGAACAAGTCCTGGCGACAACACCCCACGAGACATCAACTATACGGACACTTGCCCCCCATCACGAAAACTATACAAGTAAGACGAACCAGACACGCGGGACACTGCTGGAGAAGCAAGGACGAGCTCATAAGCGATGTACTCCTGTGGACCCCCACATATGGATGTGCAAAAGTAGGACGACTAGCACGAACTTACATACAGCAACTATGTGAGGACATAGGATGTAACTCTGAAGACCTGCCGGAGGTGATGAATGATAGGGAGAAATGGCGAGAGAGGTTCAGGGATATCCGTGCTGGCGGCACGACATGATGATGATGATATATATATATATATATAATTATAAGACAATTCAAATATTTTCCAGGGGTTATTTATTTTTGATTATTTTCAACTAAGAATTAATTTTATTTTTATTGCGGACTTTGGTCCTCATCTTGGTAGGGGTTTTTTTCTCACTACGTTTCGCCCAAATTTCACCTTTGGCCATCTTCAGGTAATTAACTGCGACCTCGGATAGGAATGCTGAGTCTTGTAACCGTATCCCCAGTAATTACTGCCATCCATAGTTGTTGTCTTTCACACCACGTTTTTGACAAAGTAACCCTCTGGCCAGCTTGGGTAGGAATTGAAACCGCTATCTTCTGACAATGCTCACCTGGAACTGTAGAGACTCAACGCCTTTATCCGCTGCGCCACGGGTCCCGAATCACCTGAAGACGGCCAGAGGTGAAATTTGGCCGAAACGTAGTGAGAAAAAAAAACCCTACCAAGATGAGGACAAAAGTCCGCAAGAAAAATAAAATTAATTCTCAGATTAAGAAGCCTCATCTCAAAAGGATTCCCAATAAAGGCTATTCTCAACTAGTTTCGACCTTAGGTCATTGCCACGTGAAAGTTTTTGGGAAGGAATTTTTTTAGGAAGTTTCTAAAATAGTTTTAAAAGACCTGATAATTCCATTCATTGAATGAAATCATTTTTGGTATCCAAGTGTCTTCAATAGACTATTATATGGTCTCTGATATTATGGAAGTCCGGTACTGAGGTGTAAAATCCAAAAATATATTTTAAGCAAGGGCAAAGTGAGTTTCAAATTAGCTGTGACCGCTCAACCAGACATTTTTTTATTTATGTGTTTATGTGTTACACCAAATGTGTCCATCTTATTTCAAAGTGGTGTTTTAAGGACCATTTAGTTTGATGTTAAAAATATTTGGAGCCAGTGTTTGAGAACACTTCATCTATGTATCTTCGCATGTTTTCATTATCGCTGTGACATTGCCCAGTGCACTTTAGATTCTTTCTATGATTACATACATACATACACACGCACACACATATATATATTTATATATATAGATATTGCAGTTTGTTATATTTTTGAAGAAATTGTGCTCAATATTGGTGATAGAACATATATAGATTTAAGTTAGTATTCCTAGAAAGTAAGCAAAATAGCAAGAATTACAATACTTCAAATCAGTAATCACTGAAAGAAAAATAGCCATTATCACCGTCCCCCCAAAAAATTCTGCATAAGCGAAGAATTTATATCTAAATATTGTCATGAAAAAAATTTTTCTACAAATTCACCTGGAAACTAAAAACTCCAAAAACTTATTATAAAACAAATAAATGAATGAATAAATAAAAAATAAAGTGAATAAATAAATAAATAACAAAGTATAATAACGTTGGTTGTTTGGGCTTTATGGATTATTGACGAACATCGCCCGCTGGACATACAACGGAAAACTCGTGGATATATAAATATATAATTCATATTTTCATTCTTCGACGGTGACGTGTGTGAAGTAGGAATACAGTCAGAGAGAGTTCGCACATATCTTTCTTATGTGGCGGGGACCCTTGGTGTGTATTAGAGCGACAGCCGGAGAATACACATGACATGTTTGCTTGAGTGACCCGCAGATCTCTCCCTTCGCTTGAGAGACCAGCTGACCTCTCCCCTTTGCTTGAGCGACCAGCAGATCTCTGCCTTCAGTCCAAAATTACAGACCTTATATTCTTTTCAAGTCCCATGCGGAAGTATGAACAACCTCATTGCCTCACGTATTTTTCTGTTTATGGCTGGTTATCGGAACTTACATACTTCCGTTTTTTTTTCGGTAATTTGTTGATCTTATCTGCGAACGGAAATATCTGTCACTATATCCATAGGCAATAAATTATATTCTTCGTCATCCTCCTTTATCTCCTCTTTTCTGTGACCCACTTTGTTGATGTTAAGTTCATCGTCGCCAGGTAAGCTAGTATATTACATTATCAACCCTTGTAAGTTATTTAATTCCAACTCCTGTTTATGCATGCATGATGAATGTATATGATTTGTAAACGGATGATTTATTGATAACATTAGTAATCGAGCCAGAAATCATATGTTTGTATGCAATTAAATGACTTCATGTATAACTATCTAACTTTAATAATTCTGTTAGATATCAATCCTTTGTTTGCACACAGGGAAGTGAATACAAGTATTACGATTTAACAGTAATAATTCTATTCAAAACGATTCATTCATTTGCTCATAGTCAAATGGTTCCAAATATTTCTATGTGTTGGGTATCACACACTTTTTTTCTACACAATGAACTAGTCCATCTGCCATATATAGCAGTAGATACTAATACCAGGGCAGACTAGAAGGTGAAGAGCAGCTTCTTATAGGAATACTATTAGAGCATTGTAGCCTGGAGATCGCACTAGATCACTTTACTTGCTACCGTAATAACGGAATCCAATACTATCGTTGGACTATATCTTTATTCTGTATTCACTAATCCTATGTTCTTGTCTACTAATAGTCTCTCTATTGTATATACTTTTTCCTGAGAATATATCTCTATTTCCTCTCATATCGTGGTTTGTCCTTTATTTAATATTACAAGCGTTCACTAATCCTATGTTCTTGTCTACTAATAGTCTCTCTATTGTAAATACTTTTTACTGAGAATATATCTCTATTTCCTCTCATATCTTGGTTTGTCCTTTATTTAATATTACAAGCGTTCACTAACCCGAACGAAATACTATGTAATACCAATAATTCAATTTTTGCACTCAATTACAGAGTTTCAAGTTGGAATTGTCCCAAAAGACTTGTAAAAATCAGGAGGAATTGAAAATTAAAGGAAAAATTGAGACCATCGTGACAATAGCATCGGCCAGAATACTCAGAGGAATCCTTGACACCTGAAGAGACTTTCTGTCTAACGCTGGTGTGAAAAAACTCGCCAGAAGTCAAAATAATTATAAATAAAAATACTAATAGGTTAACAGCAACAGACCAGATAATAAAATTCCAAAACTAATGTAAGAAAGACAAATCACTACGTTGTATATACAGGACAACCCTTCCCAGAATGCCCTTCAAACTGGATCATCCTTCCCATCATGCTGCACACAACACTATAAAAAAAGATACCTACCATATAGTCTGAGATCAAATAGGCGAGACACTGACAGTCACCAAGCGCCGATATCCTAACTTATATATATATATATATACTGAGACAGAAGAGAGAGAGAGAGAGAGAGAGAGAGGAGAATGTGTGTGTGTGTGTGTGAGTACAGAAACACATTCAATCTATCAGAATCCCGAAAAAGCGTTGGAGATCAGAGGTCAGCTGGAAGTAGTCGGATAAACGATGATTTATCAAAGAGTTAGAAAGTGTTGCCGAAGGAAGAGACACTCAAAGCTATGCGTAACCAGTTTGCTTTCATCGTACCACATCTATGGAACACAAAAGTATCACATCCAGTCATCAGGGAGTGCCCGTAGCGTATTGGCAAAAGAGCTGGCCTTGCGACCCCGTAGTAAACGAGTTCGAACTCCAGTCGCGTTACTACATTTACTTTCAGGCTAATACCCTCTGAAACAGCATGAGTCCCCGTGTCTCCACAGCTATGGGTTAAATAGTTTCACTGTGGTTCTTCTACAAGGAAGTCTTTGGTATTAACCCACGAAAGTTGATATGCCATTAAAACAAAGAAACTAAACGGGAGGTGCCCGTGTATAATGGTTATCGTCGGAGGAAATGGACACGGCAACACGAGTTCAAATCCTGGACCTGGCTAACTGCATTTCACATAGCTCTTTGGAAATGCATGAATCCAATTACACTCCCTCCAGCTATCGGCAAATAGTAGGTCAGACTAGTTTCTTCAGCCTTGGTGAGGCAACTAGTCTAGGAGAAGGAAAACTCTGAATTCAAACCTGTTAAACTTCGCTTAAAAATTGACCTTGTGTTATATCCTGCTCGAGCGGAGGGGTTGGGTAAATATAAAAGAAACTAAACCAATCAATCATGGTAACTGATTTTAAATCCTCAAAGTCTTTTCCTCTTGTGCCAGCCATCTGTAATTTTAGACATATTCAAGTGCTTGTCTTGGAAAGCTATCAAAAGTTACCATTACTAGAGTGGTTTAAAAATGGGACATATATTTTGAACGGCGGCATTGCTTGTTCCATGTAGAAATCTTTAATTCTTTAAAATATCAAATAAAAATTAAAAGTACTTTCTATAGCAGTGTCACTTATGACTGCTATTTCAGAGGGCTAATCGTCGGATAATGAGGGAAAATATAAAACCTCAACTTGTCTTAAGCGATAGGATATTCATTGATTTATTCTCCAATTTCTGTCCCTGAGGCTATGGAAGCGGGAAGAAATGGATAACGGACCCAATGTGCAAACTTGTTTTTTCATCCTTTTAGGAACAGGACTCTTCCCGTATCTTTGATTCATTCCTCGTTCTCTGTTCATGCGAACATATATCTCCTCGAACCAAAAGAGAAAAAAAAAAGTAAAATCAAGAAAGCCGTCGTATTATATTGGAATTCACAGAACATCCCACCTCTACTTCCGCTGCAGCGGGGTGACATCATCTTTTCAATGTCCTTTACCCCTTTGATGGGCAGTCGAGTCTGGTGACCTCTGCTGTTTTAAGTCCAGGGTCCCAGATCAAGCATATCTTATTACACCTAACCTACCGGAAGAGATGTTGACATTTGTGGACTTTTTCTTGCTTTTTTTTTTTTGACAATTTATCTATTCAGGACCCGGAATTAGTTGCTAACAATGCCACAGGGGACAATTTATAGCTTACAAAATGTCGCTTTGGAAAGTCGGAGAGCGTATTGGCCGATGCTATAAAGCTAGTCTTAATTCGTTGAATGATGAAAACGCTTTCTGTCAGAATATGTCCTTGAAGAAAGAATATGGAAATGATGAGAAGTTGTTAAAATTCTTTCTACTTGTTGATTTTTCCTCTCTGGTGTCGTTGACGGTGGAAAAGTCTTGGAGAAATCTTTGGAATTGTTCATAATTCTTTCAGAGAGAAGATTATTTTTGGATGAACAGCAGTTATATTTCTCTTGGCAATCGTTATTTTGCAATAACGGCATTTCTGATTGCTGCAGGAACGATTTGTGGGGGCAAGATTTAAAGTTTAAAAGATACGTAAGTCGCCTGTAGACTGAAATGCATTGGAATGAAAATGGTTCGCGTACGAAGCAGTGTGTGTGTGTGTGTGTGTGTGTGTGAGAGAGAGAGAGAGAGAAGGGATGGATATGTAAGTGTTAAATTGAGAAGAGGCAGAGGATAAGGAAAGAAAAAATCAAAAGAAAGAAAGAAAGAAAGAAAGAAAGAAAGAAAGAAACTAAATTTTTCCATATAGAGGTGAAAAAATAGATAGAAGACAGGAAAGAAAGAAAGAAACAAACAAACAAACAAACAAACAACTATAGTTTCCCAAATAGGTTTTTCTTCCTCCTTTTTCCTTAAGTGAAAGAAAATCTCAATTGGAAAAATATTGACAGAAGAAAAGACAGTAAAGAAAGAAAGAAAGAAAGAGATACGGATATGAAGGAAAGAAAATATTTTTAAAAAAGGGAAGAAAGATAAAATAGAAATGAAGAAAGAGAAATAGAAGGAATTGTCATAGAGAAGAAAAAGAAAGCAAGGGAGAGGGTAAAGAGAAAGAAGAAAAAGAAGGAAGAGGGTGAAACGCAAAGAAAGAGAGAGAGAGAGAGAGAGAGAGAGAGAGAGAGAGAGAGAAAGAAAATGGGATTGAAACATTGTAGGAAAGAAAGAAAGAAGAAGAAGAAATGCATCGACAAATAAAAAAGACGAAGAGTGACAGAGACAAAAAGAAAGAGAGATAGTGTGTGTGTGTGTGTGTGTGAGAGAGAGAGAGAGAGAGAGAAAGAAAGAGAGATACAAAGACAGACAGACAGATGAAAAGAATGAGAGATACTGACAGAGAAAAAGAGAGAAAAATATATATATATAGAGAGAGAGAGAGAGAAAGAAAAAGAGAAAGAGAGAAAAAGAAGGACAGAACAGAATTGTTAAACGGGTAATATTTTAAGAGAAATGGATTTACACAAATAAAGTTTCTCAACGGTACTGTTACTGTTTGTCTGATAATTATTGGGGAGTGATTCATCAGAATACTTAATCACTCACTACTTTTGTCAGCCATCATGAGATGCCATTTTCCGTTGATAAGGACGTTACGACTACAGAGTTGTAGATTCATGTATTTCCTTCGGACACAAATACACAATAAACGCAAACAACCCGAAGTGGGATTCGAACTCGATTTGGCCATTCCATTTCCTTGCCTCTAGAATATGATAACGCTTGAGTTGGGTACATCACATTTGGCGATAGTTAACGAGCGCCTCTCCCAGCCTATTGCTAATATAATCAAAGTAGTCATTGTTTTGAAACAGCCGACGAGATAACGAGATGTGTCGCAGGAAATTTATTTGTCTTGGGACAACTTATGCCGTCATTAAAGAGGACGAAGAATCAAGACAGTGGATACTGATGAAGGTCCTGACCCCAATGATTTACCTAAAGAACTCGACACGATAATTTACTAACATCACGTGACACAATGACTTTATACTGTGCAGAAATCTCTGGGTGAAAAAAGTGGAATTTTTCAGTAAATCTTTAAAAAAAATAAAAATAAAAAATAAAAGAAAAATGACAACAAACTCGTTTAGAAGCAAAAAAAAAATTTATAAAATATGGTGGCCTAATCGAATCAAATAACAAATCAAAAAATATTCGTTTAATAAAATTTCTTGAACAGACACCAAGAAGAGACTTTCGACCTTATGTTAATAACTCTGATGTTTTAACAATAGACCTTGTTCTGTGAATGCCACGGACTGAGATTGTTCCATTCTTATTAATGGATGTAGAATAAGCTGAAGGATTTTATGTGGTGATAGAATGTGTCTCGGTTGATTTGAATCTTTGCCAAATATAATTTTCCTTTATCTTTTTATTTAATATTCTTTTTTGATAAACAAAAAATTAAAGTTTTACTATTATAATAATAATAATAATAAACTAGCTTTTGTTTTGGTTTTGTTTTATGTTGTTTTTGTTGCTCGTGAAGCAAATAGCAACAAAGTCTAATTTGTGCAAGAAAAAAAAATATCAGAAAATAAAGATGTCATTTACTAAGCTAGCCTAGTTAGACCCAAGGCTAAAAGCACCCAATAGGAATCATTCCCTGTTAGCAAGGCTTGCATCAGCTGGAGAGGAGTAAGACCTCACTAAAAGAAGTGCCCTGGGTATGACATTAACCTTATTTTCAATCGATTCACTCACCTAAGAACTTAAGCAAATCTTTCTTAAAATACGATAATTACATTTACCTAAAAAAATGTGCAACTTATAAGCTTACACCTTGCGAGTTTTTTTTACAAGAACGTTCACTGAAGATCTTTCACAGGAGTTTAAGTGACAGCAAGTCTCATCAGGTGTCCAGGACTCTTCTCAGTATTCTGACTGATCTTAACAATTCTGTAGGCTGAATAGTGTCGGTTTTTCTTATGATCTCTAATTCATCCAGTATATTTTTCCTTGCCTTTGAGGAGCGTTCCCAGTGGTCCAACTGCAATCGGTATAACTGAAATCTTCATGTACCACAGGGTTTTTTTAGTTCCCTTGCAAGGTCAAAGTATTTATCTATCCAATTAATGACAAGTTCTTTTTTCTGGTTATTCAACCCTATGTTTATGTCTGGTTTTCTTAGCCGGGATCAGGAGATAAGTTAGTGTTGTATAGTTGCTCGTACCACGTGACTTCCGGTATCTCGGAGGGATAAAAGACGCCGTGTTTCTTAATCACGTCGGCACTAAAAGATCTCGGTCAGTAGTAAGACCAACTTCGGACGAAACACCCACAGCGCGAGACTAATAATACGTGTCGGACTGTACCACTTCAGTTAATAAATAATTAACTCTATTTCACTGTGTATCTCTTCCTTAGCACGATTAAACAATTAGTATTTCAAAATCCCATTCTCTGGGATGGATTATAGTTTGTATATTTGTTTGATCGTGTCCGCTTCTAACATTCCTAACTACTTGTAATTTTCCCTTTTTACACGCGTTCTGATTTGATAGTTCAATGCTTTCAGTTGTTTTTTTTCTTTTCCCATTCTTTATTGTGTATTGCACTTTCTTCAGTGGGCATTTTATTTATTTCTTCGCTATTTTTAGGGTTGAAGTAAGCTCGAAATTAGACTTTAAAAAACCTCAATGTATTTTTTATAATTTAGGAGGGAAAATGTTTTTGAAATTATATCGCAAATCTTTCGCAAGTTAAATTTTAAATTTAAGAATTTTAAAAGCAAAAGCGAATATGCCGATTGATCAATTATTTTTTTGGTTTGGAAATCTGATAATTTCCATATATATATATATATATATATATATATATATATATATATATATATATATATATATATATATATATATATAAATAAAAACTGAAGAGGTGCCCGTGGTGTAATGGTTATCGTCCTAGGAAATGGACACGGCGACATGAGTTCAAAAATCTGGACGAGACTGATTGCATTTCACATTGCACTAATACCCTTGGTAAAGGTATGAATCCAATTATTCTTCCTCCAGCTATGGGTAAAATAGTAGGGCAGACTAGGTTCTTCAGCCTTAGTGAGGCAACTAGTCTAGGAGAAGAAAAACTCTGAATTCAAACCTGTTAAAACTCCGTTTAAAAGATTGACCTTGTGTCATATCCTGCGCGGGCGGAGGGGTTGGAAAATATGTATAAACTGAAGAGTTGTGATACACCGAAACAGTCTGTCTGTGGATGAAAATATATATAATCCCCTCAGTGGATTAAGCACTTGAGTGGGAAATACGCGTAAATGCAAAGCTCTTCTCAGGAAGTGAGCTCTCCGGAAGCCGATATCGAATAAGTAAAAAAAATATATGTAAAAAGATTTTCCGCTGACTCTAGGAATGACGATAGTTCTGGGGTAAGATATCCGACGGACGTAAAGTCAACCCTGCTTCGATACCAGCTTGATGCATTTCACGTAATTAGCCACCTAGAAGACTTTTAATACAATGAAACAGTCTGTCTGTCAATGACGATATATATATATATATATTGTTTACACAATTCTGGTTAAAGACCACGGAAATTTATTTATGATTTTTTTTCTCTCGCTTTAATGCTAGTCCCTTTATATTAGGGTCCAGTTTATTGAAGTTCTCTGAGGTTCTGCTTCCAAGTGCTTTCTTTGCCCAGTCGGCTGGGGCTGTAGAATACACCGACTGCTTCTCTGCAGAGTGGTAAGACCCCTCCCAACGAGTGTCCTGGATATGACTCTAAACAATATAATGGTGAGGTTCCAGTAATGCTGGAGCTTTGGGGAATGCCGAGTACCCCTTTGTTGCCATCACTCCCAGGTCCACTCAGGCCCGGAGTGGTTGCACCTGATAAGGGTCCTATCTATGGGTCAAATAAAACTAAACTGTGCCTCCTTCACAGTCCTGATTTTTGCATTTGAACTGCTTACTTATACTAAACTGAATTGCTTAGAATAGAAATGTTTTTGACATTGAAACTGTACTTACACTCAAATGAAATGTTATATATAGAATTGCTCTGACATTTAACTGTGTGTAAACAAAATTAACTGAATTAGAACTGTTTGAATAAAGTGAATAGATTGAAATTAAACTGAGTACTCATGCTAGACTGAATTATTTGAAATACAACTGACTATTTGTATAAAAATGGATTTGGCGTTAAATAACCTACAAAGGTTGATATGCCATTAAACTCAACCAACCAACCAACCAACCATGTGCTTTCTATTATATCGATTAATGGTCTTCCGTGAATAGTTTTTTTTCAGATTGGGTGCGATATTTATTTTTTGGAAGGGTTTATTATTGTTTAGGGTACTTTGGTTAGCGTCTTTGTTGTAGAAGACGTTTAATATATTAGTGCTAGTATTGAATGTTATTTTATCCATGTTTGATTGCTTATAATTAATACAAATATCTTCGAGAATTTGTTGGTGATTTTTTTTTTTGTTATTTTTATTTGCTTTTGTTTCGAGTTTAATATTGCACAAAAATAACTTGCAGCTAACACTATATATATATATAGTGATTAAAAAATGCTAACAATTTTAATTGAGTATCTTTATCAAATAATTTTAGACTGTCTCCATATTTCACCCTCCCTATTAGCACATTCTTGGAATCTTCCACAGGTGATTAAAAATGTTAAATTTCCTATGAGAGTATGTTTAATAGAAGAGTAGAATTTTCATTACGAAGACCACTTTGGGAAGATTACAAAAATCTGTTGATGGGAATGATGAACATGAAAAGACTTTAAAAATCCCATAGAAATGCTTATAAGTTAAATCTCTCTCTCTCTCTCTCTCTCTCTCTCTCTCTCTCTCTCTCTCTCCATATATTTTTATATGAATAAGCATTATGTCTTTAATATGCAGAGTACTGTTTGTACATTCTAACCAAAGTTGCCCAGTAGCTATTGTTGAAAATTGAGTCATAATAAGTTTCCTGAAATTTCTAATCTCATACCCAACAGAATTTATCTTTATTGTGACTAGAGCCGCTCTCATAGTCTCGATGCTGCGATTTATTTAAATTATCTCTATTTTAATATTGGATATTAGTGACAGCAAATTTATTCAGAATGCCAAATGTGTGGGGATTATCATGGAAGACCAACTGACTATAAGTTTTCACAAATCGCAAGCACTTTCCTCAATATCCGTTATTATTATTATTATTATTATTATTATTATTATTATTATTATTATTCCTTGTGAGTTTTTTTCAGCAGCAGTTGCTGATTGTCTTTCATTTGAGTCTGAGAGGTAACAAGTAGTTTGGATGGTCTTGATTCGTTCACTGATTTCCAACTTCTCCAGCTCCCTAACAAGCTTTTGGGGACCGTTCCAAGTGCACCAGTTACAGTTGGCATCACCGTCACCTTCATATAATTCTTTCTAGTTATCTAGCAAAGTCTAAGTACTTGTCTCTCTTTTCATTTTCTTTGATTTTCAATCTGTGACGCAAAGTCTACTATTTGGCAAGTGTTTTTCGTTAATTATCACTTGGTCTGCTCTTCTGGACAAGGTTATGGGATCTGTTTGTATCTCAAAATCTCAGAGAATTTTCTGTTTATTTCTCCAGGACGGATTTTGGTTTGTGCATATAGTATTTGTTATTTGAGTCGAATTAAAATTTCTTGCACAGTTCACAGTGGATTCCCCTTCCCCGCACAGTTGTGTTTAGTCTTAATTTTCCTTTGCACTATTTTTGCTGCATTCGCTTATAATGCGATTAATCGTCTCGTCTCTCTCACCTCATAAAGATGCTGGCAAAATGAAGAAAGTAGTACAAGCCATAGAAGAGTCATTTCATAAGTCACATGACTACAAATCTTTTGACAAAAACATTAGAAAAATACATTTAATCGGAGGATAAGATAAACGGAAACACGAAACGACCAACAATAAACGGTGCTATAAGGTATCTTTTTATTCAATGAAATGCTGAAAAAAAATTACTAGTTAGTCATATTTTTTAAAAAATTCTGCTGAACTATCGAAGTAAGATTTTTATGCTTTTTCTTTTGAATGTTAGACGTAAGTTTTCTGTATGATGTTTCGATGGGAACCAGAGGAAAGAAAAGAGGGAGAAAATGCTGGCAAAAGGAAGAAAGTAGTTGTGGCCAGAGAAAAGTCATTCCTAAGTAACACGACTAGAACTCGTTTGAAATAAAATTGCTCTTCAGTCACAGATATGATATTATAAATGATATGGCATACTTGAAACGCTTAGCAAAAAACCATAAAAAACAAATACCACTAAATTGTTCGGTTTCTTTGTTTAATGGCATATCAACCTTTGTAGGTTATTTAATGCCAAAGCTATTCTCCAAGAAGAACAGTAGCGGTACAATTTAACCCATAGCTGGGAGGATAAGGAGGTTCAAACCTTTCCCAAGGGTATTTGTCCGAAAGTGAAGGTAATAGAGGGACTGGAGTTCGAACTCGCTTACTACGATTTCGCAGTCAATCGCTTTAACCATTACACCACGAGGACACTCCCTAAATTGTTCGGGGTTTACACAACTAAAAAATATCAGTTAAAAACAAAGATAACAGTTTCAATAACAAATGAAGATAAAAAACGAATAGTTTATAAAAGATGTGGAATCTCTCTCTCTCTCTCTCTCTCTCTCTCTCTCCAGCCATCCCTATCATCCATTGCTCCTGCTAGGTCTTCTAAACGACATCCTGTGTCCGCACAGAGCAGTTGTTTATAAGTTGTAGCTTATTGACCGACACTGGCACGTCCGTGTGTTGGGGTCCATCGGGGAACGTCACTTATGAGTTCGTCCCGCGTTTATTGTTTGACTTATTCTTACTTTTAGAGAAAAAAATTCAAACTATATGTAAAAAATTAGCAAATTTCGGCAGGGTTTCATTTTTTGTTTTTTTCTTTTCGACCCGCTTAATTGTCCTCTTTCTTGAAAGACTACCTGGTCATATCTGTAACATGAGCGCAGATAATAAACAATCCCTGGGTTTGGTATAGCCATATTATTCTACCCATGAAAAATTACAAATCCAAACATAATTAAACGTGGTCTGAGTGTGATGATCGGCAAGTGCTCCCTTGAGGGACTTGTGGTATCCTACGAATGTTGGCAGTTTTAATTTCAGGTGCACAAACAATAACCAAAGCAATCACTCAATACAGAAACAGCAACAGAACTAATGGACTGGGGAAGTCAAGAAAAATGTATTTCCTTGATATCTTTGTAATATAATGACCGAGGGATCTCGTTTATATATCTTGCCTTTGGGTTTAAGCACATGGGTTAGTTAGGTGCAAACTTGAGCGCAGATGTTAACGCACGCGCAGGGAGTATGTGTCGTTCACAGATGCCAAAATAAAAATCCCTGGACCAGGGGATGTGAATGACGTCATGCACCGGAAGCGTGCACGGAAGATTTGGTGGGGTGGATTTGAAAAAAGTCAGTTTAGTAGAGTCTTGCGGTCCGATGAAGAAGGGTAACTTTCGCTAGCTCGTGAGGCCTTGTTGGGGGTGGGCAGATGGAAAAGCCGGCAAAGAAAGATTGTGCCTCTCTCCTTATGTCGAAAAACCTTTTAACCCAAAGGTAATAAAAAAAGTTTCGAGCCTGAACTAAGAAGTCGTAAGTGTCTTTTGTGTTTCGGTATTCTTATGTTCTATATATATATGTTATGAACATTCTATGTACGTTTCACATATCCGTATCTGGCTATGGTACATTTTATGTGCAATCCTACACCTGACCTTGAAATACTAAAAATACACCAAAAAGGAAATAAGGTAGAATAACAACAAGATTTCATTACTCGAAACGCTAAAAACTGAAAAGCAAGAACCCCCTAACCAAATTAAAACGCAAAATAATGAAAACCGAAACACCAAACATCCCAACACCATGAAACAAAAGTGAATACAAGACAAAATAAATTTAGAATTAATAAAGAAAATCGTGTCATTAAGAAGTAAAATTGGTGTTCTCCTAACGAACCCAAACAGAAATACAAAACCTGGATGGGGAATTAGGCTGGAGAGATAGGTAATTAGAATATGAAGAAATAATGTTGCTCTCCTGAGGTTTCCTTTACTAAGCTATGTCCAGGTCTTCAAATACACTTACGGTTGTTTTGGTGGCTGTAATTATTCTTTTTTTTCTTCTTTTTTATGAAGTCATTGTATTGATGTATCCACGCTATATTCTCTTCCTCCTTCTTTTCTTGTTACATAAAGTCTATCTTATGTCGGATGTAAGGCCTTGTGCATCGTTAACAATTTTCTTTTTCTTCTTTTGATTATTATTTACTCCTCTAGAGTTTTTCACATCAGTATTAGCTGAAGGTTCTTCAATGGAGTTTGAGTGACAGCAAGTCTCCTCAAGTCTCCAGGACTCGTCTCAGTATTCTGGCCGTCCTCAGCAATTTCCAAATCCTCCAGGCCTTTTAATAATTCTTTAGTTACTGTGCCTAACGCACCAATCACAATTGGCACAATCGTTACTTTCATGTTCCACAGCTTTTTTATTTTGTAACACTATATAGGTGGCCCGCCAAGCAGACTATTCCTTTGTCTGTTTTGGCGCGAAACCAAACAAAGGGTTTTTGGACCTGAAATCTCGCCGTATCCGGAAGTGGTAAGGGGACACGAAAGAGAGTTGGTTGGAGAAAGGAGCTGACAGGCAGTTGGCGTGGAACCACGGACAGGGGCAGTCAACACCGGACACCGGAGCGGTGAGACCAGCAAAGAAGATAGGGTCCAGCGAAGAAGATCGAGTCAAGAGATGTCGGCATTCCAGTTGCTTTGTGGAATTTTCGATAGTAACCCACGCTAGCGTTAGTCTGCACATGCACAAAGTGTTGCATACTCTCCTTCTGCTCTGAGTTAACCCCAAGCATTGTTCGTGTTTATTCGTTTGTTTTATTTTCTCCTGTCCCCCCGATCGTATTCTTGTAGTGGCAAGAAATGTGCGTTACCCCCCTCGGACCACTAGTTGATCACAGGCCGGTGAACGGTTAGAAGAAGTTGATAAAGTGTGTGGGGGTGAGGGCGGTAACGTTACAAGGTCGAGGTACTTATCTTTTTCTTCAGATTTATTCTGTGGTCCGCCGGGACAGCAAAGTTGACGATTTTACAAATTCTCGTTTTTTTTTTTGTTGATTATTTTGAGATCTGGTCTTCTGGCCGGGATATTATTTTACTTTTTGTAAGTTTTTCCTACTAGCATTAACAGGACGTCTTCCACTAAATCTTTGAGTGAGAACAAATCTCTTCGGATCTCCAAGATTTTTCTCAGTATTCTGACCGATTCTAACAATGTTTCTTCTGATTTCTATTTGTTCAAGTCCTCTTTCTAAACCTTTCGAATTTGTTCCAATCGCGCTAATTACAATTTGTATCATCTTCACTCGCATGTTCCACGCTTTTTTAGTTCTCTGGTGAGGTCAAAGTATTCGTCAATCTTTTCGTTTTCTTTCATTTTCACTCTATGACTATTTCTCTCTTTCTTTTCTTTTTTTTTGTTTTGTTTTCTCAACGGGATGATGTGATAGGTTTGTATCTCAAATTCTCAGAGAATTTGTTATTTTTTAAATTCTTATTTACCAACCCCTCCACTCGGGTAGGATATGACAAAGTTCAATTTTTAAGCGGAGTTTAACAGGTTTGAATTCAGAGTTTTCCTTCTCCTAGTCTAGTTGCCTCAGTCTACCCTACTATTTACGCATAGCTGGAGGGTGAATAACTGGATTTATACCTTTCCCAAGGGGATTAGTGCTATGTGAAATGCAATCAAATCCAGGATTTGAACTCGTGTCACCGTGTCCATTTCCTACGACGATAACCATTACACCACGGGCACCTTATTATTTTTTTATTCCGTTAAGAGCTTTTCACACTAGCATTAGCTGGTTGTCTTTTTTACTGGAGTTTGAGTGACAGCAAGTCCCCTGAAGTCTCCAGGACTTTTCTCAGTATTCTGCCCGATTTTAACAGTGCTGTCGTTTGAACTTGTGTTCTTATTTCCAATTCTTCCAGACCCTTTACAACTCATTATTATTATTATTATTATTATTATTATTATTATTATTATTTCAGAGACTTTTGGTGGAAAATGGTAAAAAGGTTCCTATAGTTTGATGAAGTATATTTAATGAGTATTGCACTCTGAAAACTCATGAGAGATGGCTTCTGAGTGGCATCTGATACAAAAGCAGAGATGTGTCGTTGAAATTCAGTAGGCAGAAAAATACACCCTTTGACATTCATCAACATTTATTGAATGTTTATTGCAATCAAACAGCAAGTGTGAGCCCAGTTAGGGTATAAGTGATGCGTTTCACTCGCAGAAACAGCAATTGAAAAGAAAAGTCTTGTTCAAAGATGTCAGTCAACAAAATGAAGAGCAAACTTGCACGGTTAAAGATGAACTACGAAGAAAACATTTTTCTGACAACAATGATGTTATTATTGCTATGAAAAGGTGGGTTCCTCTGCTAGTACAGAATCTTTATGGTCACGGCTTGACTAATATTCTTTCTTTCTTTCCTTCTTTCACTCCTTTTCTTTCTTTCTTTCTTTCTTTCTTTCTTTCTTTCACTCCTTTTTCTTTCTTTCTTTCACTCCTTTTTCTTTCTTTCTTTCTTTCTTTCTTTCATTCCTTTTTTCTTTCTTTCTTTCTTTCACGCCTTTTTTCTTTTCTTTCTTTCTTTCTTTCTTTCTTTCTTTCTTTCTTTCTTTCTTTCTTTTTTTGATTCACCCTATTTTCTTCTTTTTTATTTAACTTTTCAATTTCTTTCTTTTTTGCTTTCATTCTTTCTTTTTCACACTTTCTCTTTCTTTCTTTATTTTTTCTTTTCTTTTTCCTATCTGATATAATTTCATTATTTAATTCACTTCTTCTACTTTTCTGGATATTTCGGTTTTCACTGTGTGTCCAATACAACCGACCTTGGTAACAGCTGGTAAAATTCGATAAATAATCATACTAGAAATACTGAGAGTCCTTTTGAACAAATGCTTGAAGCAGCACCCCCAAAACAGCAACTGTTTAGCTGCTTACCAACCACCCAAGTAATACGATCAAAATATTGCGCGGGCAGCTGAAGAAAGTTAGAACAGACTCACATGTGATGTTCTCTTATCGGCTCCCAGACATGAACAAAGCAGCTTTGTTCTGATAGCTCTGTGCGGGCACTTGATGCCGTCTTAAGGACTTGTCAGAAGCAATGGCTAATAGTGACGGATGTCAAGAGAGTCAAGTGAATCCGTGCAGTAAGCTTACAATGATGACAATGATGAAGATTTCCAGGTCATCATGACGGTGACGGTGGTATCATTTGTAATTAGAGCACTTGGAACGGTCCCCAAAGGCTTGGAAACGGGCTGGGGAGAATTGGAAAACGGGGGACGAACCGAGGGCATCCAAACTTCTACATTGTTTATGATTTCCAGGTCTTTATATTTAATTTAAACACTACGGCGGATACATTAATATCGTCATATAATATACAACGTGCTGAACGGCACCCTCGAAGTTAGCTTTTACGTTCACTTTCGTACCAATATCCTCGGGAAAGGCATGAACTCGCTTTTCCCTTAGCCATGGGTTAAATAGTACCACTACAATTCTTCCACAAGGATGGTTTGACATTAAATAACCCACGAAAATTGAACAACCAGTAAGCATGTTATTGTAATATACCCCATGATGTTACTGCATTGGCCCTCTCCGACATTATAAATAGTAACTGACTCAAAAAATGAGTCAAGCGAGTCTAGTCAGTTACCGGTAACAGTTACTGTCTGTATTTCTGTAAATATATATTGCCGTAAACCTTATATCTTTTTGTGTTATTCATTTCTGGCCCTTCAAGACCACAACAAAGCAGAGAAACCGAAACCAAAATATAAAATCTTCAGATACAAATACATCTATCGGCATAAAATTTTTATTATCTCCGTTTATAAATTTACTCTTCGGTTATATATATATATATATATATGTGTGTGTGTGTGTGTGTGTGTGTGTAATAACAGAGGAGGGCCACAAATTGAGACTAATATATTCCGTGCTTTCTGATGACCATTCTCTTGTAAATAAAATGGAATTTGATTAACATCCGATAAAGATCCGAAGAAAAGTTTATATAACAATAGACGTAATAAAGGTATTTCGAAAAATACTGGAAATTTTGAAGACAATAATTATATATATATATATATATATATATATAACATTTTCGTCTCACTAACTCAACTTCTTATGTATCTCAGTCGTTTCATGTTTATCCGTTTACATGTCAACATATATATGAATCAGTTTCTGTATATTCATAACAATTTATTCGATATATCTATATATATATATATATATATATATATTCTAGTCAACTCCTAGCTCTTTCCATTTTCATCAGCTGAAACTCAAAATGGTTTCTCGAAATAATAAAAGAAAATGTTTTTTGAATGGCTTCATTTCTTACCTTACTTATATTACGGCCATATCTTTACATAATCGGGACACAAAATGACTGGACGGCTATTTAGTGAATTTAATGTTTAAACCAAGCCTTGAATTTCTTGAAATAATATCAGATTATATTGCTTGGAAGAAGACATTAAAAGCAAATTGAGGAAAACTTTATTCGTCAAAATAATTAGGAGTATCATCATGGCGCCTGCCTTGGCGGGAAAAAATCATATCTCTAAAAAAAGTTGGAAGAAGAAGAAGAAGACCACTACCACAACTAGCAGCAGCAGCAGCAGCAGCAGCTGCAGCAATAACAACAACAACAACAAATTAGAGAAATTGTTGGAAGTTTTTTTCATCAAAATGACATAGAAAAGAATACTGAGCTGAAGAAATTGAAGAATATAAGAAAAACGGATGAAAAAAAAAAAACAAAACAAAACGAGACAAAGTATTTTAAGTGGAGAAGGAAAAGGAGAAGTCAAAGGAAAAGGGGAAAAGTAATTCAGGGAGCGAAAGTGGGAGAGTTTTTGGAAAAGAAAGAAATATTAGAATAAATAAATAAACAAATAAATAAATGAAATAAAAAAAGAAAGAACTATAAAAGAAAATTTTAGAATAAACGGGAGAAAGAAAGACAAACACAAATACAAGCACGGAGAGAGAGAGAGAGAGAGAGAGAGAGAGACAGACAGACAGACAGAGACAGAGACAGAGTGATAGAGAGAGACATACACAGAGATGTATACGCAGAGAGAGAGAGAGAGAGAGAGAGAGACACACACACACAAAGACACAAACACTCACACAAGACACACAAAATCACACATACATACACACACGCAGACACACACATACACACATATATATATTTATATTTATATATCCATGTATATATATATATAATTGAATATTTTTTCAGTGAACTAATACAGCTAATATACCCAGTATTGAGATGTTCCTCATACACAAAAAATAGGTTGGGCACTTTTCTAGAATGGAGAATGTTAGGTTACCTAAGCAACTGTTTTACGGAGAATTACAATACGATAAACGGCCAAAACATTAAAATACGAAACGTTTTAAGGGTGTGTCGTAAAAAAAAACAACCTGGGGGCACTTTGTGTAGATGTTAAAGACAGGGAGAGAGATGACGGGAAATCTATCAATTTGGAAAAAAGAAATCTCCGATAGTTATGAAGTATTTGATGTGGAAACAATTGAATATCTTGAAACCAGCACAACGGAAATAGGACTCGAATTCGGTTCCGGAATTTTTTTTTATCGTGAACATGTTTATAATATCTTCCGTAGGGTCTGTTTGTCTAAAGCCAGACTTGCAAGCCACATGAGATTTCGTGACAGCAAACAATCGCAGACTGCTTTCATGAACGTTCTTCGTCAGAAACCTACAGATAATTTGTGTTATTTCTGTGAGAAAATATGTGAGTCTACAGCATGTCTGTTTGAGAATGAAAGGAGTTAATTTCAACGTCAACTAAAAGTCTTTGGCTTGTCATATATGCACCGGGGGTTACAAGAATGAATTTGGCCTTAGGAGTCATGTACATTCCCCCTGATGCTTTTGGCGGGATTGACTAGATGGTCTTCTTTTCTAAGAAAGACGCAGTCACTATATATATATATATAACCGAATATTCTTAAATATTATTCCTCACCAAATTCTACACCATAGAAACTTTGTAAATATAAGTATGAATATAAAAAACAAAAATAAGTATACATAAAAATATAACATTTTGTTGGGTATCACCCACCTTTTTCCACACAAAGAACTCGTCCATCTGCCATATATAGCAGTAGCTACTAATACCAGGGCAGACTAGAAGGTGAAGAGCAGCTTCTTATAGAAATAGTATTAGAGCGTTGGAGACTGGAGATCGCATTAGATCACCTTACTTGCTACCGTAATGACGGAAGCCAATACTATCGTTGGACTATATCTTTATTTCGTATTCACTAATCCTATGTTCTTGTCAACTAATAGTCTTTCTATTGTATATACTTTTTCCTGAGAATATATCTCTATTTCCTTTCATATTGTGGTTTGTCTTTTATTTAATATTACAAGCATTCACTAATCCTATGTTCTTGTCTACTAATAGTCTCTCTATTGTATATACTTTTTCCTGAGAATATATCTCTATTTCCTCTCATATCGTGGTTTGTCCTTTATTTAATGTTACAAGCGTTCACTAATCCTATGTTCTTGTCTACTAATAGTCTCTCTATTGTATATACTTTTTCCTGAGAATATATCTCTATTTCCTCTCATATCGTGGTTTGTCCTTTATTTAATATTACAAGCGTTCACTAACCAGAACTCAGCACATATATAAGTAATGTAAAAGTAAATTGTCTCCCTTTAGTCGAGGGTGACCCAAAGGCTCCCTTTTCAATAGCTACTACACCGAGGTTTGGGGAGGGCGTTACTCCTTTCTCTGGATTGCTCCAGTTTATCCTTGATGTCTACCTTATAATACTGAGTGTTAAGCAAGGAGCCATCAAGTACCATTTTCTGAGTCTTTGGTATGACTCGACCTGGGTTTGAACCCAGGTCTCCCGGGTCATTAGTGAACACTCTAACACCGGAAATTACATATATAGAAGTGCCTTATATATATATATATATATATATATATATATATATATATATATATATATGCGTGTTTTTGGATGTAGAGATAAATACAGTAGATTTTGTTCGTAATAATTCTAGATGATAACCGTCTCATCATAAAATTTTCCACAAGAAATAAAATAAAAACTCTCGGTACATTTACCGTAGAAGAAAATTAGCAGAAATCATTGTGAGGGGTGTACTTATTGATAGTACTTACACACACACACACATATATATATATATATATATATATATAGGTGTTTTTCTCATAAATAGATAGCACCCTTATATAAGAGTAGCAGAAGTTTCCTGCCTGAACTATTCAACTCTAGTCGTTAACCTATGAGGTTCTTGCTCTCAGCTTCAAGAGAAGTGCGGTTTGAACTACACAAAAATATTACGTGTTGTTTTAAAGCATGAACCCAGAAAGTGTTCATAGGAGAACGTCACTGATAAGTTAGGGTTTGCTTTTGCAGCAGTGCCCCGCATGTCTTGTCCATCTTACTTGAATGGTTTGTGAGATGAAGGGTAAGTGGCTCTGTAAAACTGCTGTTTTCTTATACTCTTATGGGGTCCATGTTTTGTGTTATTTTGAACGAATTCTTAAAGCATGACCCCAGAAAACAGCAGTTATACGGGGACACTTACCTCCCATCTCACAAACCCTTCAAGTAAACTCATAAGTGAGGTTCTCCTATGGACTCTTACGCATCGAATGCACCCTACAGTATTGGTTGATCAGCAGTCAGTGAATATATATATATATATATATATATATATATATATTCCCTTTTTTTCTTTTATTTGCAAAGTTGTCTGATGTTTTCCTCATAGCCGGTCACAATGCTCTTCGATTTCGTTCTTGATCTTACCTCTCTCCATTGTCGTGGACGTATTCCAAGTGGTCGTTTCTGATCTCTCGGATAAAATCTGACAACTTCATCCGTCTCTATATTGTACGTTTAATCGGTCGGGGCTGTAGAATACACCGACTGCATCTCTGCAGAGGGATAACATCCCCCCACCAACGAGTGTCTAAGATATGACATTAAACCATATGATAACGAGGCTCCAGCCTTGGAGATTTAGGGAACGTGGAGCACTCATTCATTGCCATTGTTCCTTGGTCCAATCTGGCCCGGAGCTGTAGCACCTAACAGGGTCCTGTGTCTCAAATAGAACTGTTTGGCATTTAAACTGTGTGCAAACAAATGACTTATGCTAGATTGAATTGTTTGAAATAGAACTGTTTGATCATTTGATTGTGTTAATAAATAACTAATGTTTGATTGAATTGTTAGCGATACATAGCAATGCTTGCAACCATTAACCGTGTGCAAATGAATGAATAGTGTTGAAATAGAATAATTAGTGTTGAATAGTAAAACTTGCAAGAATTTCACTGTCTGCAAACAAGATTAAAATTGAATAGACTTATTAGAGTTTGATAACAACAATTGAAACTAGCTGTCTAGAAACAATAGCAATGCTAATGTAAATTCAAATTAGTTCTCATTTTAAAACGAAATCACCAACAACCTATTTATTTACAAATCATATGTCTATATCCATTTAGATGTGTGCAAATCAATGACTGATGTTAAATTGTTACTGTTACATAGAAATACCTGAAACCATCTCACTGTGTGTAAATGATTAATATTAAATAGAATAATTCGTGTCAGACAGAAATACCTGAAATCATTTCACTGTGTGTAAATGATTAGTATTAAATAGAATAATTCGTGTCAGACAGAAATACATGAAACCATTAAACTTTGGTGATAAAAAACGAACTCAGACTCATTTAAAAATGTTATCAACAAAATAGAAACCAAACCAAACCAATCTATTTGCTTACAAATCATGTATTCTTACATTTATTTAAACCTGATTTGACGCTATCAAGGTTGATATGCCATAAAACCTAACAAAAACAACCAAATAACAAGTAGACTGCGAGCCTTGTGACGTGTCCGGCCCATCAGAATTTCTGTTTTCGACACTTCATGATCATATCCTTTACTCGGCTCCACTCCCGAATTACATCGCTTGGAACTTGCTCGTACTATTCCTAGCATGGATCCTTTCATAGCCCATCCATAGAAGGGAGAACTATATATATATATATACTGGATTGCTTTGAGGTACTGACGATATTTAGTTGAATCAAGGTTTGATATTAGTATTTGTTACACTAACACTGAATAAACGGAAGTAAAGACAAGTTAACCTCATTAATACAAACGAAAACATCTAATATATGCATAATATAAATATACTAACGCGTCTCAAAAGATGAAATATGCTTATAGTGTTCTATGAACAAGCAGTATCTGAAAAAGGAGCAAAAACAAAAAATAATCCTCCCCGACATTTATAGACCGTAAAATTTTTTACATCAATCCTGGCTTTTCATCTCAATGATTTCATAAGGGACAACGTTTACACTGATCAAAGAACTGAAGCAAAAGAGAACGATAATAGATTTCTTTAATTACCACTTGGGTCTATTCACGGTTCACTTAAGAGACACACCCAATCTCAAAAGGTGACAATTATTCATTATATACTCTCTCTCTCTCTCTCACACACACACACACACACATACATACACGCACACACACGCACATATATATATATATATATATATATATATATATATATATATATATATATGACAAGACGTTAACAACAGTTTGAATAAGTCAGGATATTATGAAAATTATCCAACCAGACAAATTTATTTTCATTATTCTTCCGAAAATGTTTCACCTTTCATTTTTTCTTAATTCCATTCTGTTTTGCTCTGCTGTGTCGTTTATTCGGGTTAGATTCTCACTGGGTGTCCCATCCTTTAACTAATTTCAATAAGCAATCATAGTATGTCCCGGTGTAAAACTTATAGATCAAACTAAAGAAAACAAACATCGATACATGAAGTTTTCTCTTCTGACTTTACATTATTCTTGAACTGAAAATTGAGCCGGAAATTCTTTTATTCTCAAAGATGCAGCATTTTAACTGTACAGTGTTTTCAAGATTTACGCTACAATGTGTCATTTTCGCTCTGTTATACAATATCGTGTAAATAATATATAATACTTTATAATACAGTAGTAGTAGTAGTAGTAGTAAGAATATATAGTAAAGTTGGCGACTTGGCTACTACACCAAGGTGTAGGGGATGGCGCTACTCTCTTTCTCTGGATTGCTGCCCTTTACCCTTGATCCGTATCTTATAATGCTAAGTGTTATGCAAGGAGGCATCAAGTATCATTTTTAGAGTCTTTGGTATGACTCGACCTGGGATTGAACCCAAGTCTCCTGGGCCATTTTCGAACACTCTATTATTTTCTTTCTTGCCAATGTCCGGTAGTAGTAGTAGTAGTAGTAACAAAATATTAAAGATGAAAATTAACATTGGTTCAAATTTGTGGGATAAAGTCTGATAATATTTATCGCTTCGAATATTCTGAGTTTTGTCTCATCTTCATCGTTGTACTCTCAAGGTTTCGGCCGATATATCCTTCGGCCTTCTTCGGGTGTTTCCTGTCGAACTGGGGAGCCTACACAGAACCTCGAACTGAACCCTTTATTATCTGTCTATATTTCCGAGATGTATATTATTATAAACCTAATGTCTTCAGCAACCATTTTTACCAGTGGAGAACTTTCAGAGGGAAAAATTAATAGGAGTTAACTGATAACCGACATCCATTAAACATGGCTCGTGGAACTAGGACAGTCAACCCCGGTGAGCGCAGTAAAGGGTTAACTTCGACATTCTAACCACCTGAAGAAGGCCGGAGCGTAAAACGGCCGAAACTTTGTAACGAACATGGCGACAAAGATGAGGACAATAGTCCGAAAAATGTAAACAATGAACCCTTAATTTAATTTAATTCCGTTAACTTTGACTTGGTAAAAGTGTTATGCTATTGTATTCTTTGTTTGAAAATTAAGCTGAAGACATTTTTTTTAATTATTTGAAAGCTAAAGTCAAAATTAAATATTATTTATTTATTTGATTATTATATTTCATAAAATACACCTCTCTTTTTTCTTTACTGTTGATTCTATTTTACAGGGCTGTTATCAAATGGAAATGTCACAGACGGTACTGGATTGTTAGTTGTAATAGTCATTTTATGCTTGCAAACTATTGGGCTGGGTCAGATATGTTGCAATATTTTATCAAAGTGCGGTACAGTTCAGTAGCTCTGAATACTTCTATCGAGGGCATGAAAGTGACGAACAACACTTTCCTGATACTCCCTGAGTGCTACTTGCCGGATTTACCACAATGCTTTAGATCATCACAGCCTTGGAATACAGTTTTAGATCTTCCTTACGTTGCCTGATGATCAACGTTCTTGTAAGCCAAACGAAATTTCTTTATCCCTCTGGTTACTCGACTATGATCGACTGCACCTTCGCCTTTCTCCCAACAAATATTTTTGGTTGATTCCACGGGTTATGGCCCGGTTTGAACATCCAAATTAGACTATTTTGCACGTACATATGTGTGGCTTTTAAATCACACCTGGGAAAGCAATACATAACGATACTATTTACAGCAGTGAGTACCTTCTATGATTTTAACTGCTATGGTCACGTATCGCAAAGAAGCACGTACTGCCAAAATATCTCAAAACTTTTGAATGATCCTTGTATTAATATTACTATTACAATTATATTAAAAGAAAAAGCAGAAGTTGTAGTAGCAGAAGTATCAACGCTGGTATTGCTGTTTGAATATTGTATAAATGATTATGTCTGTGAAGGAGCAACTGGATTTATTCTTTGAGCATTTTAATAGCAATTCTCTGATTTTGTTTTTCTTTGAAGATAAAAAGGAGAGAGAAGTAAAACGCTAAAAATGTCTGGCAAATATGGATTTACTTGTTTTTAGCTCAGAGGGAAAACCGGAAATGTTTGTCATTATCGTTAGTAATATTTCAATTATTTTTCTTTTCTTTTATAGTTTCTGCGTTATTATCTGTTTAAATGAAAAGAAATCCTAATCATATTAATTGCGTCTCTCCAGGTAATTTCCCTTCATTTTCTTTGTCATTTCTTTTGATTTTCATCTTCTTCTTCTTCATTTTTTCTAAAATTTCAGTCGTTATTTTTTCTCTCTGATTTTTATTCAGTTTTTATAACTCTTTTTCTCTTTAATATTTTCATCAGTTTTTTTTTTCTATTTTTCCTTTTTTTCTTTTAACTCTGTATTTATTTCTTAGTCACTCGACTTTTTTTTCTGTTGACTTCAATGATATCCTTTTTTTCTTTCTTTCTTTCTTTCTTTTTTTCTTTCTTTCTTTTTTCTTTCTTTCTTTTTTCTTTCTTTCTTTTGTTGACATCTTTTTTCTGGCCTTCTACCTTATTTTCTTTCTTTTTCTCTTTTTTGCTCACTTTTCTTTCTTTTCTATATTTCTTTCTTTCTTTCAATTCAATATTCCATATTATTTCTTTTTTCTTTTTCTTTCTTTCTTTTTTCTTTCTTTCTTTTTTTCTTTCTTTCTTTTTTTCTTTCTTTCTTTTGTTGACATCTTTTTTCTGGCCTTCTACCTTATTTTCTTTCTTTTTCTCTTTTTTGCTCACTTTTCTTTCTTTTCTATATTTCTTTCTTTCTTTCAATTCAATATTCCATATTATTTCTTTTTTCTTTTTCTTTCTTTCTTTTTTATAATCCATGTTCTTTCTTTCTTTCTTTCTTTCTTTCTTTCTTTCTATTCAATATTCCATACTCTTTCTTTTTCTCTTTTCTTTCTTTCTTTCTTTTCTATATTCCATGTTCTTTCTTTCTTTATTTATTTATTTCTTTCTTTCGTTGACATATTTTTTCTAGTCTTTTACCTAATTTTCTTTCTTTTTTCTCTTATTTACTCATTTTTCTTTCTTTCTTTCTTTCTTTTTTTCTTTCTATTCAATATTCCATATTCTTTCTCTTTTTCCATTTTCTTTCTTTCTTTTCTATATTCCATGTTCTTTCTTTCTTTTTTCTTTCTTTCTTTCTTTCTTTCTTTCTTTATTTATTTTCTCTCTTTTGTCTTCTTTTTACACATTTTTCTTTCTTTTCTATATTTATGAAATGGTTTCTTGAAGGAGAGAATGAGAAACAGCTAAGATATATTACAGAGGAAGATACAAAATCTTTGGTGAACCGCTTCTTCTTCGTTCTGCTTTCACGAGATTGGTTCAGGGCCAACACAAACATTTAATCATCTCCACGTCTACATTCTTCTTTCGGGAGACTGGTACAGGTCAACTCAAAACTTCTAATAATCTCAGTTTTTATACATTTTTCAACTACAGTGACTTCACAAGGCACCCCTTTCTACTTTCTTCTGGGATCATACCCGCTTTTGTCTTTTGCGAGTCTCGTACTGTTACAGTTACAGACCTCTCTCCCTCTCTCTCTCTCTCTCTCTACTCTGGACCGTCTGATACCAGGCCAGCGCCGAGAGTGGCGTGACGTCTAGTGACTCCTCTGCTGGACCTTCTCTCATCAAGGTTGAGAATCTTCGGTCGTTATATAATTTTTCGGATCCTACGCAATACTCGTGGTCACTCTTCCTTACAGCATGCCCCCCCCCCACGCAGTTCCTGTGGCATTTCTACCGTACTTGTTAAGATTAAGACACAGGTATACATCCTGTTTTGATATCCACGTAACTTACACGGCCTGTCAAAAATCAAATATGTAACAATATTTTCTTTCTTTTCATCTTTCTTGTACATGTTCTTTCTTTCTTTCTTTCTTTTTCTAGATTTCCACCAAATTCTCTCTTTTTTCTTTTTCCTTTTTTTTTTTTACATATTTTTCTTTCTTTTATTTCAGTCACGTGTTGTTTCTTTATTCCATTCTTTCTTTCTTTCTTTCTTTTTTTTCCTTTTTTTTTCTATTCAATATTCTATGTTCATTCATTCATTCTTTCCCTCTTTCTTAGTTTGAATTTTACGTCATAAGTAACAGTATTTACCTACCCACCCACAGGGGTCCTGATTTTGGGATATGACAATAGAGCGATTTTATGTGGGGACACTACAAGACGCGAACCTCCCAGAAGCTCATATACAGTCGGATTTCTTCATAAGAGGCACCTGAGGCATCTAGCAATAAATCCAGCCCTTACTCCTTTAAAAGAGAAGGCAGGCACTGCCTGGAGGGAAACTGCTGATTAATGTTGAAAAGAATTTTGTCACTCAACAGAAATGTCACGTGGTTATAATTAAGCAAACTAGAGACCGTCAGTTTCCCGGGGGAAATCGGTAAGACAGTCGATCGAGCAGGAAGCAAATTCGTATTTCTATTGCTTTAAATCTCGATATGAAAAAAACCTTCTTGATTGGTTGATCAGAGTAAGTTGCATTATGTTCTGGTTTGGAAACTTTCCGTGGTGTCAGTGTAAGTGAACAAAGGAACCAAGCCATTACGAGAGAATACCATTCTCACTGGGTGTACCATAGATCTGGCCTTGTGTCAAACTTAGCTAACTTTAGCAAATAACATCAGTGTGCCTCACTGTCACAATTATAGATAAATATGAACCTCCCTACTCCTCAGACTAGGAATGAATTACTACCGCCAATATTTTTTTCTACAAGGATCGGTTTATCATAAAATAAACCACAAAAGTTGATATGTCATTAAAGAAAGAACCCAAACCTTATTGATCAGACAGACCAAAATCTATAGCTGAATTTATCTCTCTTCGCCAATGGCCCGGGAGACCTGGGGTTTAATCCCAGGTCGAGTCATACCAAAGACTTTAAAAATGGTACTTGATGCCTCCTTGCTTAACACTCAGCATTATAAGTTACGTGTCAAGGGTAAAGTGGAGCAATCCAGGGAAATGAATAGCGTCCTTGGTGTAGTAGCTATCGAAAAGGTAGCCTTCGGGTCACCCTCGACTATGGTCGTCAACTATTATTGGTAAGTTGCAAATGAGACTGGAAATTGCTTTTCATGGAGCATTTTAACAGTATTATGTTAACACATTTTTGATTGCTATTGTAGTAAAAGTACTCGATACCCATCTAATTCCTTTGTTATGAATGGAATAGTCGTAATAGAAAACTTTTTTCTAGCTTATAAGCAAGTGGATTATTATACAATGTGTATTTACAAATGGTAAGAAAGTAGAATAAAACTTACCTTTAAGTTTATTTTGGTTTCTGTTTTCATTACAGTCACTCTGTACTTTTTATGTTGTGTTGTATACCATTCGTAGAAAAACATCATTATGATATATTGTAGTCGTATTCGTGGTAAAGTATTTATGAGGAGAGTGACGTGGTGTAGTCGCTAACTTGCTGGGCTGTGACATCGTAGTATGCGAGTTCGAACTATAGTCCCCATTATTAATTTTACTTTCGAATTTATACATTTAAGAATGGAATGAATCCCCCCCGCAAGCAATGAGTTAGATAGTATCACTGCTGTTCTTATATAAGGATGGCTTTGGCATTAAAAAACCTTCGGAAGTTGATATGCCATAAAGAAACTGAAATCGAGAAGATTGAAGATGAAATTTTAACCCTAGGAAAATTGTTTTAGAACTAAAGTTAAAGTATTTTCGAAAAAGTTTCGTATTGGGATTTATTTTATTTTATTTTGTTCCATAAAGGGAAATAATGGCTGATTCTATGTTCTGGTTAAAGACAAAAAGGCAGAAAGGAAAGTAATATGAGAATACGTGGAGCCTTTTTGATCTGTGTCTTATTCTATAAAAATTCTTGTATGTGCAAAACACACAAAAAAAGTGATTATTTTTAACTTTTTCTCCTTTTTCAAATGCGAAAATTTTTTATTTCGCTTCGTCTTCGTAAAATGCTAGCAGTATACGGAGCAACGAAAGAAATGATAGCTTTTTTTAAAATATTGTCTTCAGATGATCGTACGTTTAGGGCCAACCGTTTCTGGGAAATAATAATTCTGTACAGAAAATTTGGCAGAATTCAATTCTTTGAATTTAAGGATGCTTAAACAAAAGGATGATGTCTATTTTTAGACTTTCGTGTAATACTCCACATACGTTTCAAATAAAGAGACGGGTAAAATATTGCCATATTGTTTCTTAGGCAACATTCTACCCAGGCTGGGAAAAATGAGTAATCAATGAAGCTCTGTAATTTAAGTAAGTAAAACATATATCTTTATTTATAAGTGATATACTCTGCCAACAAGTGAACCATATATATATATATATATATATATATATATATATATATATATATGCAAAATCCCATTGCCCTGTCGACTGGGGCTGCAGAGTACACCGACTGCATTTCTGCAAAGGAATAAGACCCCCTCAACGAGTATCCTGGATATAACACTAAACAAACTGGTGATGAGGTTCTAGTAATGCTGGGTTTTGGGGGAATGCAGAGTACCCTTTTATTGTAATCGGTACAAGATCCACTCTGACCTGGAGTTGAAGCACTTGATAGGGTCCTATCTATGAGTCAAATAAAACTAAACTTATACTAAACTGAATTGCTTGAAATAGAACTGTTTTAAGATTTAAACTATGTACTCATGGTAAACTTAATCGTCTGAAATAGAACTGTCCTTGTATGCTAAACTGAATTGTTTGAAATAAAACTCTTTGACATTGAAACTGTCCTTACGATAAACCGATTTTTAAAAATAAAGATGTTTTGATCAAAATATTTTTATAGTAAACTGAATTGTTTGAATTAGAACTGTTCAACTAAACCGAATTGCTTGAAACAGAAATTTTCGGCCGTTAGACAGTGTATTTATGCTAAACTAATTTTTCTGAAATAGAACTATTTGTGTAAAAATAGATTTGGCATTAAATAACCTACAAAGGTTGATATGCCATTAAAACCAACCAACCTACCAAACGACCATATATATATATATATATATATATATATATATATATATATATATATATATATCCAACCCTTTGCCCGAGTAAGATTTTTATGTGGAGTTTTGCAGTTTTGAATTCGGAGTTTTCATTCTCTCAGACCGACTGCTACATTCAAGTTTAAAGACACCAGTGTGCCCTACTATTTACTCATAGCTTGAAGAAGAAAAGTTGGATTCATGCCTTTCTCAAGGGTATTAGGACTATGTTAAATGAAAAAGGCTGGTCCAGGATTTGAACTTTAGTCACGACGGTAACCACGTGCATTTCCAAAAACAGTGATATCTCGAAATGCATGATTAACTCGTTCCTGAGGGAATTTCGAATCTTGGAATTTTCGGATTATGAGACTAAATATGGCGGAATACTTTCCAGCCCCCCCCCCAGTGTAAATATCATACCCTCCTGAAGGAATTAGCCAAGTGGGTAGAGTGTTTGCCATTGGTCCCGGAGACCTGGATTCAATCCCAGGTCGAGTAATACCAAAGACTCAAAAAATGGTACTTGATGCCTCCTTGCTTAACACTCAGCAATATTCGGTACATATCCAGAATAAAGCGGAACAATTCAGGGAAAAGAGTAACGCCCTTCCCTAGCTATTGAAAAGGAAGCCTTCTGGTCATCCTCGACTACGGTCGCTAATTTTACTTATGACAAAATAGTCATTTACGTAAATCTTAAAAACAAAGTGTTCACATGATGTTACGAAATGAATTCTGGGAGGATCATTGTCGAGTGGTTCTTCCGATTTTGAATATTTTTCCGTTAAATGGGACGGAAATTTCTTCGAAGGCCGTTTCGTATTCTGAACTTTTCGTATAATGGAATTTTCATAAGTCGAGGTTCCAGTGTATATGACGCTTATTTTTCTTCAATACGATATCCTATATCTTTACAAATAAAGTAACCTTATTGCGCTTAAGATTATAAATGACCTGATGTTTTTTTCACTGGAGTCTCAGAAAATCTCTTATGTATTCAATTTGATTTTAACATTGTCGTATCGATGGTCTCAATTCTTCTGATCGCAAGTTTTTCCTGTCTTTTTCCCAGGCCTTTAAAAATGGTTTCATGGGCACTAACTGCTGTTGGTATTATCGTCACCCTCATGTTTCACAGCTACTTTGGCACTCTGCTAAGATCCAAGTATTCGTCTTTTTTTTCTTTTTTTTTTTTTTCGTTTTCTTTTACTTTCACTTTGTAGTTCGTTGGAACGGCAATATTGTTATTGCTGTTTTTTTTCTTACTCGAACTAATTTCTGGCCTTCATGAACTGCAAGTGACAGCAAGTCTCCTCAGCTACACCGGGCTCATTTCAGTATTCTAACAATCTCAACGGAAACGATCCTTTCCAGATCTCAAGTTACTCCAGGCTTTTTTCCAGGTTCTTCGAGTTTGTTCCGAGAACTCTGTCTAGTATTGGTATCACTGTCACCTTTATGTTGCTCAGTTTTATTTATTTATTTATCAGTTTATTTTTTCCAATTCTCTAGCAATACACAATTAGTTTTTTTGCTTTCCTTTCGTTTCGGTCTATGATCTACTAGAACTGAGAAATCGGTTCGATGATAATTTCTTTTCTTTTTGTTAATTATAACAGAGTCTTATTGTCTTATGTCTGAGATTAGGTGATCAGCTTTTATCTCAAAATCACTTTTTGTGTCTCATTTTCTCAGAGTGATTCTGTTCTTTGCGTACACCAGTGCTCTGTTCGCTCAAAATTCAGTCGTTTGAACAGTTCCCAGTTGATCAGTTCACTCAACCAGTCGTTCCTGTTTCTGTATTCCTTCTGGGTCAGTTAGCAGGATTCATTTGTTATGTAAATGTTTGTTAAGCCTGTAATATACTACTAGTGGAAACAATTGAAGAAAAGATTAGATGAACTCATTTCTACATACCGAGAACACTTCACGTTTTATATACGTTGTAATGCAATTAAAAGGATGAATGCACAAATGTATCTGAACTGCAAGATTTATACTCATATCGTTCCTTGAACAAGCAGTATGTGAAAGGGGTTCAAAACAGAAAATAGCTTACTCGATAAAGATGGATAAGGTAGGCTTTACCTTGTCAGTGGGGCTTAGAATATGCTGTCTGTACCTCTTACATAAGAATGTGTCCTAGGTATGCCGTTGAACTGCATCTGAATGTGAGGTTCTGTTTCTGGAGATCTGAGGACTATTGTGGGCCTTTCATTGCTATTTCACCGAGTCTCATCGATTGGTCAAATAGATCTGTTCGCAAATCATTCGAATTCAATGGGATTGTTTGCAAACAAGAAACTTCATATAAATGTAAATATTAACATTCCATAAACGCGATTTCATGACCTCTGGGCATAAAATAAGCCAAGACATGTTGACATGTTGATAAAATAGATCAATCATTTACTTTTCCCTGGCAGGGTCAGAGACAACATCTCTGCTGTCTAAAGACTAGAGGCGAAAAAAGATCGAAAATAGGATTTGGGAACTGTCTAACATGCAAATTATCTTAGGATATGATAACTTATTGTATCTCTACTCTCATAGGTGTTATCAACATTCGTTAAAATGATGTTTGTTCTCCAGACATTTAACAAACTTCTAATATCAGGTGTTTCATTGATTTTGATGACATTTCAACCGGTCTGGGATTGTCTAAATGATTAAACAGTTCTAGTTGAGCCATAAATGGGGCCATAACAGTTACAACCGCTCCAGGTCAGAGTGGATCTAGAAGTAAAGGCAATGAAGAGGTACTCTAGATTTACTAAATCTCATGGACTAGAGCGACACCATCAGATGCAGTTAAGTGTCATAACTGGAACATTCGCAATCGGCATATTCTATCGCCCCAGCTGGCTGAGGTAGTGAACATTGGAATGGTGGACTGCGATTTGGGCCTGAAAAGTTCTGTTTATACTTCTAATTGTAGTTAGTGTTAGAATTTTGCATATCATGCTGAATTTCATCTTATAAATATAGATCTTATATGGCAAAGTGAGTTTATCCTTGACTATCCCGGTCATAGGGGTGCCCCATACAAGTACCTTTTAAATAATTCACAACTCTGAAGGGAAGGTATGAGGGAAAGTATTGCTAACACACAGTAATTCAAACATTTTTTCAAAATGTACAAATGCTAAAATGATTTTTACAGACCATTCATTTAAATAAAGCGGAAGATATTTTAGGTAAAAAAGAAAAAAAAATAGAAACACCTTCAATTTTGCATTTTGGAATAATTTAACGAAAGTTTTTTTTTTGTTTTCTGTTGTCTTTTTCGATTTTTTTTCTTTTTTGCCAAAGATAACGATGCCAAGACGGTTTTTTATACTATCTCATGTGAAAGCTGTGCGTATATTTGCTCGGAATTTTTTGGTTAATAACACAGAGAAAAGTAACAATAATGGTTCCTCTTTCAGACCAGGTAAACTATACATCTGGCAGAACAATAAAAGAACCATTTTGAAAATGTCGCCTACATGTTAGTTACTCTCTTTTGACAATAACTGTAAATTATCTCTCGTAGCAAAAATTACTATCCCCTCTACAACTTATCTCGAATCAAATAGCAGAAAATGTGTACGGCTAATTGTGGTTAACAAACTAGCACTCACAGACCAATTACTACAGTATAGTAAATTCAATCCTCATTGGGCGCCCAATATTTGCGGCCTTGTTCCAAATATAAGCTATCTTTCGTTTGTTGCATTAATTGATCGATTTATTTTTATGGCATTTCAACCTGTCTTGAGTTATTTTATACCTAGATGTTCGGAAATCAGGTTCATTGTACGTTTATTATTACATTTTTGTGCAGTTGCTTCCTATGAGGTTTTTAAGCACACAATTATATATCAAGTATTCCTATCTAATATGAATAATGTGTATACAGCTATATGATATCAAGTATTCCTTTCAATACAAATAATTTACACATAGTTATAGGATATAAAGTATTCCCGTCAAATACGAATAATCTGTACACAGTTGTATAGTTTCAAGTATTCCTATCTAATATTAATAATTATATGGTTTCACGTAATTATTTCTATCTAATAATTATCTTTTGTTCGTACATAGTAATATGATTTCAAGTAACTAATATTAATTATTAGTAAACAATTACCGTTTTAAGAAATTAGTTTTAATAAAAAATATTTCATCCTGATTGGTTGATATTTCATTAAAAAAAGAAACCAAGCCGAACCAAATTTTGACTCACTCTAAGTCTATCATATTTAGAATATGGAAGACAAGGAATCGTTAAAGAATATGTGTGCGTGAATATTTTTTCCAAGATTAGAGTTATAATCCTAATCCAATATTTAAACTTGTATTGACCAGTTATCTCCCTTCTTTCTGTTTTTTTAATAAACTAAATTTTAATATACAATTCATCAGCCAACAAAATAGTAAGCTAGCAGCTTCCTAAAACAGATAAAAAACGACCACTTATACGAGACTATTTTTTCTTTTGACATTGGGAGGCAGAGGGGTTGGGTAAATATATTGGCCGTTTGGAAAAAAAACTTTAACCATTAGCTTTATAGGTAAACCGTCTTATTGGACTAGCGGGTAGAATGTTCGCCAATGGCCCGGAAGACCTGGATTCAAACCCAGGTCACGTCATACCAAAGACTTTAAAAACGGTACTTGATACCTACTTGCTTAACACTTAGGGATATAAGGTACGTATCAAGGGTAAAGTGGAGCAAAAAGGAGTAGCTATTGAAAAGGAAGCCTTCTGGTCGCCCTCGACTATGATCACCATCTTGACTTTTTTATATTTGAAAATAGATTATTGTGCATAAATATGTGCAGATAAATTTTCAGAAAACTTCACCAAGAATTACCCGAGGAAGACCGGAGAATGTATAGGCCTAAATGTTATAAAAAAGACTTCAGAAATTAATATTTTAATACAAATTGCTATATAGAATTATAATAATTCACTTGAGAACCTTATATATGCTGGGAAGTGCAGAATCTGGAACGTTGTGATCAAAACAACACAGATGAGAGGATACTATTTTCAATACTTCGAGGTATAATCTTCAATATCGAAAAAAAAAAAAGCCGGAGACCTCACTTGTCGAAACTCAACGAAAATGGAAATGCTATTCCAAATGAACTTATGGATTAAATCCAGTATTTCATCAAAAATCGAAGACATCCATCTGAAATCAAATATTAAAGATAGGGATACAAGTTGGATTGACTAATTTTAACGGCATATCAACCCGTCTTTTGTTATTCTATGTTAAGCAGTTAAGGAATCGCGTTGATATTTACATTTTTGTACAGTTGTTTCCAAAGTCTTTTTTAATTTTTTTGGCATACCGTATGATCGAATAATTAAAAAAAAGGTCTAGTTGACCCATAGATAGGACCCTAAAAGGTACTACCACTCAGAGTTGACCTGGAATTAATGGCAATTACAGTGGTGCTCAACACTCTCCAGGGTTCCAGATGTTTCATACACAGGATATCCTGATCTGGAGTGGGGTCTTATCTCTCTGAAGTGGGTACAATCAGCGTATTCTAAAGACCCCCTCTCCTTCGCTGACAAGTCTTACTTGTTCATAATAAATACGAATCAAAATTAAATTCTGAGAGAAGAGACATTTGATGTTTTTCACGTAACGATTGTTATAAGGTAACCATTTCTGTGTACACTATCAAACCTGTCCGCTATTCTGACTATTGAGCTATGCAGACAATATATTTAATGAGTCATGACGTATCTAAGTTCTACATATTGTACGTTTGTCACACACAAAATCGAAACGATTGTGAACTTCAATTCCAATAAGCAAAAACAGTACACTTGACCCTTGAGACGCTTAATAATATTTTACAAAAATTTCCATCGGAATTCGGTTAATTTTTAGCCAGCGTCACCGGTCCCAATGAAACACTTGAGGTTAGTGGTGTAAATAGAGGAAGCTAAGTTAACCATCCTTAGTAAATGGCAGTTCAATTGAAATTAAAAAAAAGCATTTGACAATTACAGTTATATATATATATATATATATATATATATATATATATATATATATATATATAAAATCAAGGAGTGTATTGTTTTCTGAGGTTGAATTTAAATTTGACATTCATCGTTTTTTTTTCTTCTGTAAGCTTCACAAAAAAAAGAATAATTAAATCAATCTAATGAGTATTATTTGGACGTTGTAAATATGAAAAGTGTATCAGATGATCACGTGATCTCAAGATTATGGAAAATACATGAAACTTACATAACAGATTTATTGTGTGTGTGTGTGTGTATGAATCTCTCTCTCTCTCTCTCTCTCTATATATATATATATATATATGTGTGTGTGTGTGTATGTGTGTCTGTATATAATGTATATATATATATATATATATACATTATTACCATATGTGTATGCGTGTGTATCTATGTGTATATATATACATATATAGATAGATTGATAGATATAATCCTTATTATATATATATATATATACTCATTATTACCATATAACTTTAAAAGCGTTTTAAGTAGTAACATGATCTATGCACAAAATCACAAAGTAATATCAATATTTCAACAATAAAATAAGATAAGAATAAAAACAGGACGAAAACTCACGACTCTTCCTTTCACGTTACCTATCCTCAGGTGAGCTAATATATATATATATATATATATATATATATATATATATATATATATATATATATATATATAGATATATATAATCAAAACTACACACCTAAGGATTGACAAAATCAAACTTTAAGCCATGAGTTTCCACCCTGACTTATTATTATATTACATTATACATTTAATTAAAATCTCAAATTGAAACCTTCTTAAATCAGTAAAATTAGACTGAAGAAGTTCTTTCAAGAATAAAGAACGAAATATTACTACTAAATCCATTGTAAGTGTTTGCTTTATCTACTTTTCCACTAACTTTTATCATCTTGTCAGATTTACCAAAATCTACCGTTTCTATATATATATATATATATATAGTCGTGTGTGTGTATTATTGCCCATAAATAAGTAAAATTCTGGCAATTCTTTTATGAAAATTAATTTTTTTCCAAACCAAAGATCACCATCATCATGTGGTGCCGCTAGCATGGATATCCCTGACCCTCTCTCGCCACTTCTCCCTGTCGTTCATCGCCTCTGGCAGGTCTTCAGGGCTACATCCTGTATCCTCACATAGCTGCTTATGCTCGGCCATGTGTGGGGGTCCATAGGAGTACATCACTTATGAGCTCGTCCCTGCTTCTCCAGCAGTGTCCTGCATGTCTGGTTCGTCTAACTTGGATAGTTTTCGTGATGAGAGGCAGGAAGCCATATAGTTGATGCCTTGTGGGGTGTTGCCGCCAGGACTTGTTCAATATTGCTCGCAACATTCTTGTGTAATTGCCGTCTAGTTTCTCCTCCAGCCGTTTAGTTAGCGTCCAAGTAGTGCATCCATACAGCAGTATCGATACGACCGCTGCCTGGAAGAAACTGCGTTTCCTTCTATCGGTCAGGTCTTATTTCCATATGATCGATAGCCTATCGATCGCTGTCCATGCCTTCGTTAGCCGCGTGTCGATGTCCTTTTCGGTTGATGAGACACTGCTTCCTAGGTAAGTGAATTTGTCCACCTGTTTCAGAGAGGTTCCGTCTAGTGTGGAAATGTCGCCTGTTTGATTATAGCACATATATTCCGTTTTGTTTTCATTGAGCCAATGCCTGCGGCGGCTCGTTCCAAACTATGCAGTAGTGTTTCGGCTTGGTTGAGTGTATTTGCCAGTCTCGCTATGTCATCGGCGTAGTCTGCGTCGGTAATGGTATTTGCGGGGTACCTTCTGCTTCTTTTCTTTGTCAGCTCGAAGCCGTTTTCTCTGATTTTATCAATCGATGTTCTAAGCACGTAGTCTAGACAGATGATAAATAGGTATGGAGCTAGCGTGTCTCCTTGTAGTACTCTTGCTACAATGTTGAAGTATTCTGTGTCTCCATCTGGTGCACGTACTTTCACTTTGGTGTTTCTATAGAGAATCGTTATTGCTGCTACGGTTTCTTTTGGTAGGTCGTATGCTAGTAGGATTTGTTCCATCTTCCCTCTGTGAATGGAATCGAAGGCCTTGGGAAAGTTGACAAATAGTAATGTTGCCTGTAGGTTTTTTGCCCGTACGCCTTCAAAGAATTGGTAGATATTTGTGATGTCGTGGATGTATTTTTTGGAAGCCATTTTGGTTTTTCCTAAGGATGTAGTCGATTTTGGGTTCTATGCGGTTTTGTAATTGGGCATTGTAAATTTTGGCTGCTATGGATGTAAGAGTTATACCTCGGTAGTTCTTGGCTAATCTGAGGTCACTCTTTTTAGGGAAGGGAGGATGCATCCCTTCATCCATCTGTCTATCGGATTTTTTTCGGTCCGATTGACCGATAAAACCAAAGATACCTGGATTATATTATTTCTTACTCAATATCATACAAACAAAACGGATATTGTTGTTTGTTATTTAGTAACAAAATCCACAGCATTCAAATTCTCTATGCAAGAAGAAACAAAAACAATTTAGAATTTTGCTTATCGGAGGTACTTATTTTGGGATTGTTGCATATTCATATTTTTGCCGGTAGAATTTCAATGGTGAAGAGTTTGGTAATAAATAATGCCTAATAATATCCGTTTTGATTATTTAATATTCCACAAGAAATAATACGATTTTGGCATTTGGGGTTTAGAAGAAAACTATTTATTTTTTTTAAATGGTTTTAGAATAAATATTTTGTTTATTTGTTACAATTTCTCCTCGATGTTTGGTCTCTGTCACGCTATGAATCGTTCTAAAATATTTTTTCTTTTTTTTTAAGGATAAAAGTGTCCGTGAGTTTCATTCGACCACTGAAGAAAGAAGTAGCGTCTTTAATTCACTTTCGTTACGAGTCTCCTTTTAAATCGAGTGAACAGTTCAATTCATTAGACCTCAGCAATGACTTAAATAGTACCACTGCTGTTCTTCAACAAAGATGACTTTGGCATTAAATAACCCATGAAGGTTGATATCCCATTAAACAAAAAATCAAACCCATTCGCTTGACTTGCCTTTCAACGGGACCTCCGATACCTAGCGTCTTTTTTCGAAGATTGACATAAAATCGGGGTTTAATTTACTTTAAATTTATGCTGAAAATTAAACAGTGTGAGTTATCAAATCAAATAAAACGTCGATGTCCAATTATGCATTATAGAAATTACAAGATACTTCTATATTGAACAGCCACTTTATGGCCATCTCATTCAATTCCACTTTTAAAGTTATTTTTTATCAAAAATGAAAGAAAAGAAAGAAAAAGATATTTTTAAACATTTGGAGCCTAAATAGTTTTCCTATTTAGGCTCCAAATGTTTAAAAATATCTTTTTCTTTCTTTTTTTTCATTTTTGATAAAATATTTTCCAACAAAAGATTTAAAGAAAAAACAGTGGGGTGTCCTCGTGGTGTAATGGTTAAAGCGTTGGACTGCGGAATCGTAGTATGAGAGTTCGTACTCCAGTCGCGCTATTACGTTCACTTTCGGACAAATACCCTTGGGAAAGGTATGAACCCCCTTATTCTATGGGTTAAATCGTATCACTACTGTTCTTCTAGGAGAATGGCTTGGCATTAAATAACCTAAAAAGACTTGATATGCCATTAAAGAAACCAAACCAAAGAAAAACCAATTTTCTAATCCATATTTTATGTTTTTTTCCTCAAAACATGAATTCAACTTTTCACGTGTCATTTGTACAAAATCTCCCGTTCTATCCGGGAAAGTCCACATGTCATTGTGGCTAATGTGCTGGATTGCAACATCTTAGATAACGAGTTCGAACTCAAATCGCGTTATTAGACTCATACCTTTTGATAAGATATGAACTCCATTATCCCCCCCCACGGCCAGCAATGGGTTAAATAGTACAACGACTGTTCTACCAGGATGGCTTTGGCATTAAATAACTCACAAAGGTTGATATGCCATTTAAGAAACTGAATCTACTTCTATACAATCTAATCAAATAATTATTATATTAGAATTTTCTCAGTTCTTTGATTTAAATTGAGGAAAAATTTAAACAATTCAAGTTTTAAAAAATTGTATTTTAATAGGAAGTTATTTTAATTGTCAAAGTTAAATTATTGAAAACTAAAATTAAATTTATTTTTAACTCAATTTCTTTTAGAGAAAAACTTTAATGCTGAAAATTTTTTGATATTTTTCATAAAACTTACCGAACAGTTACTTTATCTTGATCTCAGTGTTATTCTTTTAATTCTATCTTTTTGCTTTTTTTATTTTATCTTTAGTAGCAGACAATTTCAGTTTTTTTTGGAGGGGGGGTTACAAAACCAAAGGAGATGGATGAATTGAGAAAGGCATGAGATCATTTTCCTCTACCTCAATTTAGAATAGTAAGACAGACTGCCTCTGCGTCCTTTCAGTCAACCTCATTGCCAACAAACAATGGAGTGAAATGGGAGAGTAAGGTTCCTTACTCTCCGTTAGATCTGCCTTGATGGGAACCCACAATAACCAGTTTTCATTTACTGAGTTTATACATTTGGATATAAATCAGTGTCCAATTATGCATTATACGTATTTTGGATTTTGGAAACCCACTTTGTGGCTACTTAAGTCAATCCCATTCATCATATTTACCCAACCCCTCCGCTCGGGCAGGATGTGACACAAGGTCAATTTTTAAGCAGAGTTCAACAGGTTCGAATTCAGAGTTTTCCTTCTCCTAGACTAGTTGCCTAACCAAGGCTGAAGAACCTAGTCTGCCCTACTATTTACCCATAGCTGGAGGGAGAATAATTGGATTCATACCTTTCGCAAGGGTATTAGTGAAATGTGAAATGCAATCAGTCCAGGATTTGAACTCGTGTCGCCGTGTTTCCTGCGACGATAACCATTACACCACGGCCACCTCCAAGTCAATCCCATTATTAAGGCTAATTTTTTCTCAAAAATGAAAACAAAAACTGTGAAGGTCATTTTACGATATCTGACCACTACATTTTTCTGAGCTTAGTATGTCTTTCATTGGTGGGGGCCTGGCAAAAATTGCCGGACACAGACGAGATGTGGTAACAACGAGTTCCCGTCAGGAAAAAGTAAGACACGTGATCCAAGAAAAATATCACTCAATTTTTTTTTTATGTTTCAGCTTCCCTCCGGGTTATTCTCAAATCAGAAAGACGGGAATTGGTAATTTTAAGAAGAATGAACAACTTGTAAGCGCTTTGGTAGATCGAATACCGCAAGGCCTTTGCTAGCTCCGAAATTTAAGCAACTTGTCCGCAGCCAACCATTAACTGACTAACACACCCTTTTAAACATTCCCAACTCTTGTGTGACCGTTTCTCGCACTTACCGTTATCGATCACCAGTCCCACCGATTATGAGATGACTGCTATTTTATATCAAACGGTGCTTCAATTGCTTGAATCTTAATCAATTTTGTAAGCTACCTTTACCCGAATTCGAACCCATTGTTGCATGTTGTCGATCAGTTTTGTCTGCTTGTCAACAGGTGGCGCTGCGTTAATGTCTAAGGGAATTTAAAAGTTTTCAGTCTCGGCATAAAGTAAACACAGTGTATATATACAAACCGAAAAAAAATTAGCCAGAGTCTGTCAAACTGGAGGAAGTCCAAAAGCACCCGCAAGAAGAAAGAATTCCTAGCGTACTTCAAAAATACGCAACACAAAATATCCACTTACAACGGAAAATTTTTTCCAGAACCCAAATGAATGTCAGTTTCATACTGTCGCCTCAAAAATGGCGAAAAATAGAAAAAAAAACAAGTGTTTCTGCAAAAGAAACTTTTATGGTTTGATAAAAGATACAAAGTGAAATTTGCATCTTCCGACTATTAAGACGATTAGTCATCATCATCATCATCCCCTTTTTGTTGATCGTTGCTACGCTACCCGGATGATGAAGGTCTTATTTTTAGGAGGCATGTTTAGCGTAATGGTTATGGTTCCTACAAATAAAATCGGTGACCTGAGTTCAAATCGTAGAATGCCCTATCAGGGGTGTTTAGTTTTACGCTGACTTTGTCCCATTCAAAGTGATGGGACATTTCTCCCGAAAAAAATCCTAGAATGCTCTATCAGGGCTGTTTAGTTTTACGCTGACTTTGTCCCATTCAAAGTGATGGGACATTTCCCCCGAAAAAAGGTGTCATGAGTATAACTGTATCCGATAGTGAGGCTCAAGTTTTATAGCTCTCAAGAAAGTGAAGCCTCCCTTCATTGCTATTACTCCCAGGTCGACTTTAATTTAGAGTGATTGTACATATTATGTGTCTAATAGACATATTTAACAATTGTTTGTATTTGACAGCACTGTGTGCGAAAAAAATTGAAAAGCAACGGCACAAAAAATGTAAATAAGAACATGATTCCCTAACCCCTAGACTTAAAATAACACTAGACAAGTTGACATGCAGTTAAAATCAGTCAAATCCCGAACGAAATTGCATTTCACTTCACGCTAATGCATTAATATATCTCTACTCCACTACTCCTAGTTACGGGTTCATAGTCGAGTAGACTGGGTTATTAAGCCTTGGTTGGGCAACTAGTCTAGTGAAAGGAAAAGTGATTACCTAACTGATATTGTCTCACATCTTGCTAGTGATGGAAGGATTGGGTGAATACGAACCCTGAACTAGCAAATGGTTACATGTAATAGCAAAACATTGTTTCATGAATTTGACTTTTATAAAGCACAAGAAAAATGACCTTTTTATCCGAGTCTACAAAGTTCAATAACCCGGAAAAGACCTAAAAACAATACGGTTAAATATTAAACAAAAATAGTCATCTGATGGAAAAAGAACGAACCTAATCCGAAGATTACTACCATAGTCATTCCAAGGATTTCAGTCCGAAAGATAATCTCCTGATTTGATCTTTTCAATGTAAATGGATTTAGATTCGGATGTTAATCTTGTATTCGGAAGAACTACCATTCCAGAGTGTCTGCATGAGGTGCTGGGATACGAACAATGAGGGACATATGTCTGCAAGAAGATGGACCTCTTTAGAAAAGCCAATAGCTTACAAGATTGAAATCGCTCAGATTTACGATAATCCATATGACAGACAACTGTGGCACACGACTATCAAATTAATTTTTAAAGAAGATTTTACACTCTAAGAGTTTTTTTAATATTTTTTCTGGCAACAAAATTCTAACCCTAACAGTTATCTGCTATTACTAAAAAATTATATAGCTGAAAAGCCGCAACAAGAAGGGTATGACGATGAGGTTCAGTTTCTTCATCATTGGCCAACAGACTTAATGATGAATCGGTGTAAAAATAGTCCAAATGCTTTGTCTTAATTAAAACGTTTATACAAAAATCAGTACCCACTGATTTAATTATTGGAGAAACGATAAAAATGATATTCTTCTGATTATTTCTATTTCCAAGAGTCAAATTTTATTTAGAGAATATAAACAGGATTTATGCGTTTGAATCCAAATGGTGCCATCTCATCATTAAATGGTAAACTTCTAAGATTAATTGACCCGTTCATCTACCTCAGTAGCTATATCTCATCTACTGAAAGCGATGTTAATATACGCATGAGTAAAGTATGGCCAGCTTGGGTGCCTCAAGTTAGCAAACTCATCTAAAAGACCTTTACGCGTGAGTTCGAGTCTTATACGGTACCCAATTCATATGACCTTGTACCATATCTAAACAACGAGTTTAATTAATTACGAAGCATGAACTTCTATTAGCGGGTTAATGACCATCGGAAAATCTGATCTTGTTGATAAAACAAAGCAGGAATTCTTCCATGTTAGTACCAATGTACGGTTACACCAATTGGATTTTAACGAAGCGCTTGTTGAAAAATCTCAAATGGAACTACACAAAGATGTTGCGTGCTGTTTGGAAGCAGCACCTTATAAAATACCAGTTGTACGGTCATTTACCTCCAATTATACAAAGCATGCAAACAATACATGCTAGAGAAGTAACAACGAACTCATATGTGACTTTCTGCTATGGACTACTATGCATGGACATACTGGTGTTGACCAACCAGCAAAAAATTACGCTCATTAGCTCGGTGAGGACACTCAAACCTTTTGGAGTCCTGACCTTTTTTCTATTTCAGGTTCGATCTCGTGGATCCCCACTTCAATGGAAATAAAATCCCGTAAGGCCACATCTAGATAAAGATGAAATATGACCCAAATATTTAATTAGAAGCATATCCAATAGTTTTATGGAGTAAAGGTATTTAATGAGAAAGATGTACTTGCCTTATTGGGCACAAGATTTCAATTCTTGGTGATATTTTTGACAAAGATACACGTAATTCTCTTTGCACTAGAAATCTTCATTGGTTGGTTGGTTTGATGGTTGGTGTTTTATGACATATCAACCCTTGTGGGTTATTTAAAGATATAATGACAAATCCTATTTGTGTGTATATATATATATAGTAACTAAAGTTGGTGACCTTAGTCGAAGGCGACCAGAAGGCTCCCTTTTAAATAGCTACTACACCGAGGTGTAGGAGAGGGCGCTACTCTTTTCCCTGGAGTGCTCCACTTTACCCTTGATACGTCCTTTATATTGCTAAGTGTTAACCAAGGAGGTATCAAGTACCATTTTTAAAGTTTTTGGTATGACGCGACCTGGGATTGAACCGATGTCTCCCGGACAATTGGTTAACACTCTACCCACTAGTCCAATGAGAATGAATAGTTTGTAGCTAACTTTATTCTTAAACAAGTTAGAGCTCATTTGTTTGCGGACATTTAAATGGTTTCATGTATTCCCATCAAACACTAATGATTCTTAATATTAATCAGTTGTTTGTACAGATATTGCAATGTGTACGAATATTCTTATGAAATATAAATAATTTGCACGCTGCAATATGGTTTCAGATAACTAATAAAAGTTATCATAGATAAAAGATTGAACAGTTCTATTTGACCCATAAATAAGACCCTAACAGGTACTACCAATTCGAGCCAAGATGGACCTAATGAAGAGATGCTAAACATTAGTCAAACCTCCAGGACTGGAGCCTCATCATCAGATACAGTTTAGTCACACTCAGGAAATTCTAGATCCGTTTTCGATCATCATACTGTTAAGTGTTGAAACTGCTGTTTCCCATAAGTATGTTGATGCAAAAGATAGCAGCATTTTGACCGCCTTTCAGTCGTCGCAGCCATAATGATACTCTTTAGAAACACCAAAGTAAAAGTCCGTATTCCGGATGAAGACATAGACTATTTCGACATAGTAGCAGGCGTACTACAAGGATACACACTAGCCCCATATCTATTTATCATCTATCTAGACTACGTACTTAGAACATCTACTGATAAAATCAAAGAAAAGAAGTAGGGACGAGCTCATAAGTGACGTACTCCCGTGGACCCTTTACATAGCCGAGCAAAGGCAGGACGACCAGCTGAAACCTATATACAGCAGCTCTGTGCCGATACAGGATGTAGTCTGAAGACCTGCCGGAAGCAAAGGATGTTAGGGAGGTGTGGAGAGATATGGTCAGGGATATCCGAGCTGATGGCACGACATGATGATGATGATAAATGGTTGCTAGAAATACGAATTTATGGTTCTTTCGCTAAACAATTTTCAAGACACCCGTGCAACGTCTGTAGACCTTTGCTGTTGACGTTGCTAACCCCCTGTGATCAACGGATTTGTTCGAAAACCACTGGGGTAGAGAACTTTCCAAGCGAGATGGCTGATAGGGACAGATGGCGAACGAGAGAGAGGGTGTCAAAAGAATACGTGTTGTTGACAATCCTTGATAATTATGATAGTGATCGTATTTCACAACTTTTACTTATGTGACACGATGGGTGGCTTTTGTTTCTGTGGGTGTGGATGCCAGTCAGAGGATCCCTTTGTCTGTTTTGGCGCGAAACCCACACAAAGGGCATGCACGCGAGATCTCTCACAAGACCGAAAGAGGACGACAGAAAGAAGGTCCCAGGGACAGTCGGCAGGAGGGAGCAATCAAGAGAAGGTCAGTCAAGAGATGAGAGCAGGGCAGAGAGAAGACCAGTCAACAGAAGTCAGAAAGGCGACTGCTAAGACCAGTTGACCTACAGATGCCAGATTGACCAACGCGAGAAGATAAGTCAGCATTACTAGTGGCATGTGGGAGTTTCGCTCAAGTGGACGCTCGCGTTAGCCCACAGAAACACAGAATGCACAAAAGTGTCACCGACTTCTCCCTTTTTGCGCTTGGAGCTAACCCAAGCCCGTGATTGTTTGTTCTTTTTTTCTTCCACCCTCTCGGTTGTGTATTTTGTGTGTTCGTAAAGGAAAGTGAAATACGCCTGGCCAGAGATGAGAAAAACCACTAGACGATTTTAATGGCCTTGAGTAGTTTGATTGGTTTAGATAATGGGGGTTGGCCGGCAGTGTATTGTCACAACTTATACATTATCGCCTATAATATAACAAAAACAAATATTTTCTTCTAAATCAGTATTTTATTATTTTTAATGAAATATACGATTATAACTGATATGATTGTATTCTATTAGTGAGTAAACTCAACGGCTTTGAAACCATAAAAGAAAAATGAAATTCCTCTTCTCTTGGAATCAAATGCAATTTGTATTAATAGATAAAGGTAACATTGTTGGTGCCAAAGGGTCTGGAAGATAGACTGAGCGAGCTGAAAATAAGAGGAAGAATCAAGACCATCGAAACAACAGAACTGTTCAGATAAGTTGGAATACTGAGAAGAGTCCTGTAGACCTGAGGAGACTTGCTGTCACTCTGACTAGTGTGAAACTGATGGGAAAATCTCATAAAGAAAAAATAATAACAATAATAATAATAATATGCACAGCCCAGAATCTGTTCAAGAAAATGACACACATAAACTCCCATGGGACTTTAACGTACAGACGAATCATCTAATCTCGACCAGACGACCAGAAAAAAAAATGAGATTTGCAAAATTGTCGATTTTCTTGTCCCGGCTGACCACCGAATAAATCTGAAAGAATGGGAAAAGAAGGATAAGTGCCTTAAATTTGCTAGGGAATTGAAAAAAAAAACATGGAACATGAAGGTGACATTATACCAATCGTGATTGGTGCTTTTGGTACAGTAACTAAAGGATTATTAAAGGGACTGGAGGAATTTGAGGTTGGAGGACGAGTGGAGACCATCCAAACTACGGCACTATTAAAAACGGACAGAATAGTGAGAAGAGTCCTGGAGACTTGGGAGACTTGCTGTCACTCAAACTCCAGTGAAAGACCATCGGCTAAAACAAATGAGAAAAACTCTCAATGAGTAAGTAATGATAATAAGAATAATAAGTAGTAGTAGTAGTAGTAGTAAGAGGAGGAGGAGGAAGAGAAGCATACCATATGATCAAATTAATTTTGCAGAGTAAAAATGAAAGCGAGACAAATACTTGGATCTTGTCAGACAGTTGAACTAGTTGTGAAACATGAAGTTAACGCTGATAATAATTGTTATTGGCTCGCTTACAACAATCTTCAAAGGTTTGGAAAAGAGCTTGGAGGAATTGAAAATTAGAGGAAGAATCGAGACTAACCAGATAACAGCATTGTTACAATTGGCCTGGAATATTCAGAAGAGTCCAGAAGACCTAAAAAAAACCTCCTTGCCTCTTAAACTCCAGTGAAACATTACTGCTGGTGTGAAATAATAATCAAATAGAGACACTGGTTGTAGTCATGTCATTTGGAACAGTCACCAAAAGCCTGGAAAAGAGACTCGGTGAACGATCTAGAAAGAATTAAGCTCATACATTGAACTGTACTTCTTAAATTTCTTAGGATAATTAGAAGAGTCTTGGAAATAGGAGTAGACTTGCTGTCACTCAATCTCCAGTGAAAAAAACACCATTTAGATCTTATATTAAAATCTTCCATAATAGTATTAGTTTTTCTCGCATCTTGTGGCTTCTGAGAATTTTTATACCTAAATCTGAATATGAGATATAAATGGATTTCTTTCTTATCATTGTTAATTTTGGGGTGTGAATGTAGTTTTCATTTTTCTATTTTCCATTTTTTAGATTTTTAAAATTTTTATTTATCCGTTTGCTTCAGGGTGGGATGGGGCATAAGGTATGCATCTTTATTCTTAGCATTGAAATCGATCATATTCGGAATTTCTTTTCAAATAAAAATCAACTGCTATTTCATCATTGAAGCAAATCGAATTATCACAGAAGACTTACAAAATATAAACAATCCGATTTGACTCTGAAATTCTGCAAAATTTCTTCACGACTTTCTTTAAAAATATTTTTTCTTTCTGATTCGCTGTGGGTGGAATTTTCAAAATGCTTGTCATTCCTCGGGGAAATAGATATTCTAAACTCTGCTTCCTTTCATTGTTAGTATATATACAAAATGGGCTGAAATAACCAGGCACTCAATTATATTAAACAATACAAAACATTTTTATACAATTGGTGACTTTTTAAAAATTTTCAGTAATCCCTACGATTCAGTGAAATGGACGTTGGTGAATAAAGGATCATAAACGAGTAAGGGTTTTTTTTTTCATCATGAAAACATTTTAGAACAGCAAATAAAAATGGGGCAGGCAGATGTCTTTAAAAGGATTCTATCTAGTAATAAAATGAGAATACGGTAGCCAACATTTTGGAAGTCACAAACTTACCTACATGGGAAAAATCTAAAGAAATATTCGTGCACAGTCATAGAAAGTTCACTATATGATGATTGATATACTAATTGATTTTAACGGCATGTCAATGTGCCTGGGGTTATTTTGTACCAAAAGTAATCACGATCATTGAACATTTGTATTTACATTTTTTGTTTTGCTGTTTCTTAAGAGGGTTACATGATATCAAGTGTTACAGATCTATTTGACCGAAAGATGAGACCTTAACAAGTATTATCACTACGGGTATGAGTTGGCCTAGGAGTAATGGTAATGAAGGGGTATTCCACACTCCTGCAGATCTCCAGAACTGGAGCCTTCCAACTAGATACAGTTCAGTGTAATATCCAGAGCAGACATGTTGGTGGGGTTCTTACTTCTCTGCTTCGTATTATAAGGTTCGCTGAAAGATTATATAGTTTCAGAAGACCATAACAAAAAATCTGTGTGTCTACCACAAGTATAAGCACATTTGGATAAAAACTTTTCCCGTGAAAACCATTTTGTCACATTTCAAGGTAGTGATGGTGGATTTTTGACTAAATAAATTATTGTTGTCGTTATTGATATTTGCTCTATTGAAAGTTTTTTTTTTACATCAACATTTGCTGATGGTTTCTCCCTGGAGTTTGAATGACAGCAAGCCTCCAAATGTCTCCAGGACTCCTCTCAGGATTCTGGTCGATCGTAATGATAATAATGTAGTTTGATTGGTCTCCTCTTGTCCTCTTATTTCCAAATCCTCCAGTCCCTTTATCAATCCTTTGGTGACTGAACCGAGTACACCAATTGCAATTGGTATCACCGTCACTTTCATGTTCCATAGATTTTTCCGTTCTTGGTCTTGGTACTTACATCTCTTTTCGATTTATTTTAGTTTTACTCTATTGCCAGTCAAAATGGCAAAGTCTATTCGGCTGGTTCTCTTATTTTTTTTTTTTTTTTTTTGATTATTACTATGTCTGATCGTCTAGCTGAGATTAGATCATCTGTTTGTATCTCAAAATCGTAGAGAAATCTGTGTGTCTCATTTTCCAGGACGGAATATACCATTTGTTTGTATGGTCAAATCTAAACTTCTTGCACAATTCCTGGTGAATCACCTTGCCCACACAATCGTGTCTAGTCTTATACTCTTTTTGCACAAATTTGCTGTTTTCGCTTCTCATGTGATTAATCGTTTCGTCTCTATCATCGCATAACATACATCTTCTATTATTCTTATAATTACTATGACGAATTTTTCACACCAGAAATTGCTGAAAGTCTTTAACTGGAATCTGAGTTACAGCAAAACTCTTCAGGTCTCCAGAACTCTTCTCAGTATTCTGGCCGATCTTAATATTTTACTTTCGATAGTGTCAATTCTTCTGTCGATTTCTAACCCTTCCAGTCCTCTTTCTAAACTGTCCTCGTGGTGTAATGGTTAAAGCGATGGACTGCGAAATCGTAATAAGCGAGTTCGTACTCCAGTCGCGCTATTAAGTTCACTTTCAAGCAAATACCCTTGGGAAAAGTATGAATCCCCTTATCCTCCCAGCTATGGGTTAAATAGTACCACTACTGTTCTTCTAGGAGAATGGCTTTGGCATTAGATAACCTAAAAAGGTTGATATGCCATTAAACAAAGAAACCAAAGCAAACAGAATCTCCTCGTCGAAATTTCCACAACAACTATTTTTCTTTTGTGTCCTTCTAATTAATTTGATGATTAGGCTTCTTATACGAAGATTATTGCAATATCTACTTTCTATTTTTATTGATAACCAACTTATTCTTGTCTCCACTGGTCTTGATAGCTAGCTAGCTAGATAGATAGATAGATAGAAGGTGACCTTAGTGATAAGGAGTTCCTCGTCGTGCAATGGGAAATTGACACGCCACACCGGCTTCAAATCGAGGGTCAAGGCTGTTTTCATTTCTCATATTATATTCTGAATGATATGAATCCAATTATATTCCCTCCAGTCATGGATAAATAGTAGGGCAGACTGTGTTCTTTAACCTTGGTATAGCAACTGATCTAGAAGAAGGAAAACTCTGAATTCAAACCTGTTGAACTCTGTTTAAAAATTCACCTTGTGTCGCATCGTGCTCGTCATTGAGGGGTTGAGATAGATAGCTAGATAGATAGATAGATACGAGCAGAATAGGATGAAGAGATTGATACGACCAGAATATGATAGCTAGATAGATAATGTTATACTCCTAATCGGTAAACAGTTATGGGTATGTCCCCTTCCTCATAAATACGTTGGAAACTATTGGGAGGACTGTGATTTAGCTGACATAGAAGTCACGTCTAGTTGTGGAGACCTTCTTCAGGCTATAAGTGAATATTGTATTTTGTTGATGTTATAAAGATTTCCATCTTATTTCCAACCTCCGTTTTGATTATTTCTCATTCAGTCACCTTTTGTTTGGTTACAATAGATAGATAGATAGATAGAAAAGGATAGGTATACTAAAAAATTTCATACAAATTTATCAAACTTTCAATTTTTTTTCATTATAAACAGATCTTAATCTTAATATTTCAGTCCACTTGGAATTAGTAAACAAAACGGCTGGAGAAGAAGCTAGACGGCAATTACACAAGAATGTTGCGAGCAATATTGAACAAGTCCTGGCTGCGACACCCCACAAGGCACCAACTATACGGCCACCTGCCTCCCATCACGAAAACTATCCAAGCTAGACGAACCAGACATGAAGGACACTGCTGGAAAAGCAGGGACGAGCTCATAAGTGATGTACTCCAATGGACCCCCACATATGGCCAAGCAAAAGCAGGACGACCAGCTCGAAATACATACAGCAGCTATGTGAGGATACGGGATGTAGCCTTGAAGACTTGCCAGAGGTTATGAACGATAGGGAGAAGTGGCGAGAGAGGGTCAGAGATATCCGTGTTAGCGGCACGACATGATGATGATGAATACAATTTTATAGTTGTATTTTCTTAGTTGCGAAACCCTTTATACTCCATGGAATAAATAGTACCGCTACCATTCTTTTACAAGGATGACTTTGGCATTAATTAACCCACGAAGGTTGATATAACATTACACAAGCAAAGATAATCATTATCAATAGCTTATAAAATTTTTGATAAAATGAACCAGAACTTTTTAACTCAGAGATACTTTGATGTTAGGAATCCTTTTTTCTTTGAAACTGTATTTCATTATCTGTTGAATAAACTTTCAAATGCCTCAGATTTTTTATTTGTTAGTTATGCCTCCTTGAGCATCCCTCCTTATTGACGACCTTTTAATATTAGCCTTTAAAATACTCTTTACACAAAACATATACACTCTTCATACAATATCAATATACAGATTAAATTCTGTTAATTCATCCGATACTTCCTAACAATGCCTTCTTGATTTCTTTTTCCGACCATTTTTTCTGAAATCTAATTTTTTTACACTATCGCTGTGTTTGATCTGATCAGGTAATTTGTTCCAAAAACATATTACTCTGTTAGCAAAAAGCACAAATTGGTTTGTCGACTTAGCCTGGGAAATCTATCCTGACACAACACACACACACATTTATATATATATATATATATATGTGTGTGTGTGTGTGTGTGTGTGTGTGTGTGTTGTGTCAGGATAGATTTCCAAAGCTAAGTCGACAAACCAATTATATATACCGAATAAATAATAATAATAATAATAATAATAATAATAATAATAATAATAATAATAACGGTATAAAAAAAGAATGTAATTGTAAATCTCGAGAAAATTGTCCTATGAATGGATTATGTAACTTAAATAATGTAGTATATCAAGGAATAATTTACCCAAAAGAGAATATAACGGATAGAAAAACTTATATCGGTCTATCCTACACGAAATGGAAAGAGAGGTATGCAAACCATAAATATACTTTCTCCCACGAATATCTAAAACACCAAACAGCACGATCTAAGCGATTCTGGAGTTTGAAAAACAAAGGGTTAACACCTGAGATCCAATGGTCTATATTGAAAAAATCAAATACTCCAAAAAGTTTTGACGGTAGATGCAGCTTGTGCTTAGGGGAGAAAATACAAATAATGACGTATCCAGTGCCTGAAAAGTTATTAAATAAGAGATGTGAATTAATAGCAAGATGTAGACATAAGGATACATTTAAACTATTGACTAATTATCTTAAATAAAACATAGAAATAAATTGAGAAACAAGGTAAATGAACAAAAATAAAATAAAATGAAAATAAAAAACGTATCCAATATACGTACATGAAAAAAAATAGGTAACTAAGGAAATAGACTCGGAATTGATATAAGTATTAATATTTCCCTGACAAAAATTAATTATATAAACAAAACACATAAAAGTTAATTATCGAACTTAAAAAAAAAAGAAAATAAATGAAATAAATAAAAAAGTTAAATTACCAAAATTCCAACCGACGGTAAAATTAGAAAAATAAATAAAATAAATAAGTAAATAAAAAACGGAGGTTTAATAAAACGAGGAGATAACTCTTCACCTCTCTTCCTCCTCCCCTCCCCCGTGTCTATTCAGTTTTATTTTATCCATAAAATCTGTAGAAGTCTTATTAAATTTTTCTTCGTGTTTTTGGTTTACATCAGAAACTCAAAACAGGATGGAAATAAATTTATAATCCTAAACTAACCGGTTTTTGTTTTTTTAAAGAAAGTATATATATATATATATATATATATAGGCATCTACATATAGACTGTTCCGTTGTATCACAACTCTTCAGTGTGACTAGACATGCTGGACGCTGCAAGCGAAACCCGTCTAACTTTACGTTAGAAATAGTATTTAACCGCTCAGCCATTTCGGTGACATACGTTAACCGGGGAATAATAACGCATATATATTAGCTTTTGTTTGCTTACATTTGGGCTTTCGGATACCAGAGTGCTCAATTCGTTAGTAGAGCTTTGCATTTTGCGGGTGGCAGCCATTAAATCCGGGAGTTCAGCAATCTGGTATATATATATACATATATACTAACTAATTGAGCACACTGTTCTCCGTTAGCGTAAAAAAAATGTAAACAAAGAAAAATAAATACATATAGATTAAATTATTCCAAGGCCGTGCTCCAAGCCAGAGAGGCAAACAGGTAAGTACCAATAGGAGATTATCAGGCGAGCTAATCATCTCATAGTCCAGTGTGTTTTGTCACCTTCACAACCTCAGTAAAAGTATCCATATATATATATATATATATACTAACGAATTGAGCACACTGTTCTCCGTTAACGTAAAAAAATGTAACAAAAGAATATATATATCAAATTACTGTAGCGGTGCAGCTCGTTATCCATTACATCACGGAACTCCCCATGTTTTCGTAAGGTAATATGCACCTGATATATTTACTAAATGAGTCAAAAGTCTTGCAATATTTTGGTAATGTGAGACACAATGCGCCAGTGATGGATACTTTTACTGAGGTTGTGAAGGTGACAAAACACACTGGACTATGAGATGATTAGCTCGCCTGATAATCTCCTATTGGTACTCACCTGTTTACCTATCTGGCTTGGAGCACGGCCTTGGAATCTTCAACCGTCTGGTTATTGCGCTATGCTCAACCCCCACTTCACATTTCACACAACAAATGTTTTTGGTTGCTGCGAGCCAGTTCGAACTCGTATAACATAAATTTCCGATTTAGACTACGTTGTAAATTTATCTGTGCGGCTTTCAATTCACACACAAAGAGTGTAGTAATGTGTAACCTGACAGCGCACCAACTACCACGATACTATCAACCACAGCAGGTTCCCACCATGAATTGAGCTGCTTTGGTCACGTGATATACGCGCTACCTACTTTGCATGTGTGCAAATATTATGAGGCCTTTGATTCAGCTTTAAAATGGGGAAGTCCCCATGGCGTAGCGATTAACGTGCTTAAACGTGGCATCGAAGTAAGCGAATTCGAACTCTTGTCAGGCCATTTCATTCACTCTTGAGAAAGGTATAGATCCCCTCACCCCCCCCCGTTATTGGTTAAATAGTACAACAACTGTTCCTCTACAAATATGACTTTGGCATTAAGTAACCCAAAAAGGTTTATATGCCATTAAACAAAGAAAACAAACACTCAACATTGTATTTTGACTTTTTATTTTAGGCAACTTCGTGCCATCAAGCATGCAATCAGCTGTCCATCTTGTATAAATGACTATTGGGTCGGGTTGTTGGGGTGCATAGAATGTGCTAAGTTGATCCCCAGCAGAGAATACTATCGTGTTGGGGGGCATAGAATATCCTAAGTTGATCTCCTACGGAGAATACTCTCCCCCAAAAGTTATGACATTAACATGCACCCGGTGGCGAAGCTCCAGTTTTAAGGCTGGGGAATGTAGAGTACCCCTTCATTGCCATTGCTTTCATGTCCTTTCTGACCCGGTATGGTTGTACTTGCTAAAGTTCCATCTGTTTTGCAAATTATTTGTATTGAATAGGAATACTTGATTCGATATAACACTGTACAAAAAAACAAAAACAAAAACAAACAAACTCGAGGGTCTACACAAAACGGTAAATATCTGTCTACGGAATTTCCGAGCCTCAAGATATAAAATAATCCCAGATTGGTTCCCATGCGGTGAAAATCGGTTAATCGTACATTTTTTGCTGTTTCCTGTGCTTTTGATGCGAGCTTAACACAACAGTTATCGTCCAACGAAAATAGATTGGTGACAAGAGTTCAAAATCTAGACATGGCTCTTGAGAAAGGCATGAATCCATCTATTCTCTCCCAAGCTATGGGTAAATAGTATGGTTTTAAAGCCGTGTTTAGGCCACAAGTTTAAGAGTTAAAACTCTGTATTTAAGCCAGATTAATTCTGATTTTAAACGGAGCTTTAACCAAATTCTTAGCGTAAGCGGAGAGGTTGGGTAGACATATACTTACGAAGATTTCTTTAGTTTACTTCACAGGCTTCAGATTGCTTAAAGAATCTTCAATTATTAAATAGCCACCCCTCTCAGATTGATTTGTTAAATAACATCTATCTCATTCTATCAATCAATCTATCTATATATCTATCTATCTTAGTCTGCTCATATCTATCTATCTATCTATCTATCTATCTATCTATCAGTTCATTCATATCTATCTATCTATCTATCTCAGTCTGTTCATATCTATCTATCTATCTATCTATCTATCTATCTGTCCATTCATATCTATCTATCTATCAGTCCATTCATATCTATCTATCTATCTATCTATCTATCTATCTATGTCTGCTCATATCTATCTATCTATCTATCTATCTATCTCAGTCTGTTCATATCTATCTATCTATCTATCTATCTATCTCAGTCTGTTCATATCTATCTATCTATCTATCTATCTATCTATCTATCTATCTATCTATCTATCCATTCATATCTATCTATCTATCTCTCTATCTATCTATCTATCTATCTATCTATCAGTCCATTCATATCTATCTATCTATCTTAGTCTGCTCATATCTATCTATCTATCTATCTATCTATCAAAATGTGATCGTATCTGTCTATCCTATTATGGTCCTATCTAACTATCTATCTATCAATGAAAAATATGTTCGTATCTATCGATCGATCTATCTATCGATCTATCCTCTAACTTGCATTATTATTATTGCTGGCATTGATATTGTTTTTGTTGCTCGTTGATATACTTATGAATGTAACGTTTTTATGTGATATAGAATGAAAGAAAGAATTTAACGCACTGACCGCTTAGGAACAGTAAATACCAAAAGCCATCTTAGGCCTGTGTAGCGGACTAAGCGATGCTTAGTAAATTCTCAGAATTTGATGAAATGAGCTACTGTCTACTTTCCTTCCGGCGATGGCGTTCTTCAACGTCGCCATTTTTGTCCGGAAGTGACTCGATCTGAAATGAGGAATAACTCAACGTGGCCCGAAATCCTGTGCAAAGATTTCCCCATCAGTGCAGTATTGCATGAGCGTTATTCGTCGCCCTGAACACAACTCCCCCTGGCCGGCATCTTGTCTAAACCGATAACACTCACGTTATATTTATCCATTAACAACCTGTCTTATTGTATTACGATTTCGAAATACTAAAGTCAATTCTCTGATTTGGTATCCCATCGTGCCACCTGTATTTCTTCATTGTTCAAAGAAGATTCTTTCTCCTTCCTTAGTTTTCGACTCGTTTTCTTTTTTCTTTTTTCTTTTTCTTTCTCTGACTTTTTTTCTTTTGATAGCCTCATTCTTTCTTCTTTTCTATCATTCTTTTAATTCTTTTAACCGCTTCTTGAGTTCCTGTCTTTCTTTCTTCTCTTCTTTTATTTTCCCTTTCTTCCTTTCTCTTTTCTTCTTCTTTGCTTTTGCTTTCTTTCTTTGATTTTCAACTTCTTTTTATTTTCTTTCTTTCTTTCTTTCTTTCTTTCTTTCTTTCATTTTTCCTTTCTTCCTGTCTCCTTTTTTATTTTTTATCTTTTCTTTCTTTTTTTTGTTTTCGATCTCTTCTTGAATTTTTTTTTCTTCTTTGATTTTCCTTTTCTTTCTTTCTTTCTTTCTTTCTTTCTTTCTTTCTTTCTTTCTTTCTTTCTTATCTTCACATTCTTTCTTTCTTTCTTTCTTTCTTTCTTTCTTTCTTTCTTTCTTTCTTTCTAATCTCCACATTGTTTATTTGTTTGTTTCTTTCTTTCTTTCTAATCTTTACGTTCTTTCTTTCTTTCTTTCTTTCTTTACGTTCTTTCCTTCCTTCTTTCTTTCTTTCTTTACGTTCTTTCTTTCTTTCTTTCTTTCTTTCATTCAGTTCTTCATTCCTTTTTTCTTTCTGTCCATCATTTCTTTCTTTCTTTCTTTCTTTCTTTCTTTCTTTACGTTCTTTCTTTCTTTCTTTCTTTCTTTCTTTCTTTCAGTTCTTCATTTCTTTTTTTCTTTCTGTTCATCATTTCTTTCTTTCTTTCTTTCTTTCTTTCTTTCTTTCATAAGTATATATCAATAAATCTTTAATAATTCATTGCCAACGGGAAACGTGATTTTGTCCGTAGAAGGTCTGGGTCATAGTCGGACGTGTCAAAACACTCTCGTGATTGGATCCACTTTTTCTATCTCACAACCAATCACGTCCCGTTTTACGTAAATAAGTGATGTTTACTTGTGTCAAACGTTTATAAGTACAACTTTGAAACTTTCTGCTCCCCCCTCTCTCTCTCTCTCTCTCTCTCTCTCTTTCTCCTCTGTCTCTGTCTCTCTATCTATCAATCTCGTTCTTGTCACTCTTTCTCTCTAACGCCACAAAAACAGATGTAGATGACATCACTTTTGTTAATGGTATCGACAGACTGTTCTCTCCAAACTTTTATCCAACCCCATTTCTGTTGCGCATCAGTCTCGCAATATCTAAATACAAAATCCGAATGAGATCAATACGAATTATTCGATCTCTAAATTCAGCAGTTGCCATAATCTTTAACAATAGTCAGCGTCGAATCTTTGAATAGAGTTCAAATTCCTGCTTAGTCAGTTTGATTGATAAATTGTTCTTAACGGAGTGTCAAGTCGTCACGGGTTATTTTTTACCTAGAAGTTAATCAACTGCGTACTTTGTACGTTTATATATACATTCCTTTCTACCACAAATAATTTGCATACAGCTGTATGGTTTCAAGTATTTTTATCTAATACAAATAATTATGTGGTTTCAAGCATCTATATCTATTCGATAATAATTATTGTTTTGTACACAGTTTTATGATTCCAAGTCTGTTATGACTGGTTATTAAGGGTCAATAGATAAATAAATAACCCAACACGGAGATATGAGTGCCATACAAAGGAATCCAAAAGTCTCTGAGGAGGGTCTCCTTGGTTCAACGTAAACGAAAACACTCAAGGTGCTTACTACAGCTGCTGCTGCTGCTGCTCTACCGCTTTACCAGATTAGTTCTTGATTACTATACCCTTTGGGTAAGTACAATATTCTGTCACCTACAACAAAATCACTTATAAAAATCCTTAGCATCAAGTAATTATTCTTAATAAAAATACTTTCTTGTTATATGTAATCAAGTATTCCTATCGAATACGAATAAATTTTTAAATAGATTAATTAGATTAATTGAGACAATAATATTTTTGTTTGTACAGATTTATGATAACAATGGTTTTAACGGCATGTTAACTTGTTTGGGTTTATTTCACGTCTTGGGGTTTGGGAACCAAGTTCATTGTATTTACATTTTTGTGTTGTCTCTAAAGTTTTCTTTTAAACTCAGTTGTGATATCAAGTATTCCAATCTAATACAAATAATTTGCATATAATTTAATGGTTTCAAGTATTCTAATCTAATACAAATAATTTGTTCGCAGTTATTTCGTTTCAAGTATTCTTATCTTATATAAATAATGTATACACATTAGTATTGTTTCAATTAATTATCTACATTCAGTAATAATCATTTGTTTCCATCCTGTTATATGGTTTCAAGTAACTTATAATAATCCTTAGCATACAATTATAGCTTCAAGGAGCTCTTCTAAAGACAATTTATTCATATGATCTCAAGTATTCCTATCTAATACAAATAATTATATACTTTCAAGTAAATGTTCCTATTTATAATAATGATCATTGTTTGGATACAGTTATATGATTTCAAGTAGCTAATAATAATTGCTAGTAAACAATTATAGCTACAAGAAGCTATTCTTCATACAAATAATGTTTTACATAATATTAAGTATTCCTATCTAATATAAAAAAAATTTCACACAGTTTAATGTTTTCAAGTATTCCTATTTGATACAAAAAGTTGGCACACAATTTTATGTATTCAAGCATTCCTATCTAATACTAACAATTTGCACGCGGTCATATGTTATTTAGTAATCCTAAACATAATTATTTCTTTTTAATGATAATTATTTGTTTGCACATAGTTATATGGTTTCAAGTAACAAACAATAATAATCCTTAGAAAATAATTATAGCTTTAAATGACTATTCTTAGTATAAATAATTCATCTATATGTAATCAAGTATTTCCTAGAGGATTCTTCTGTTGTGTTGTGGCTAACGTGTGGGACTGTGATATCGCGGTAAGTGAGTTCGAACTCTAGTTGCGCTATTACCTTCACTTTTGAACTAATAGCCATGGTAACAGTGTAAACCTTCTTAAACTCCCTAACTCTCGGTTAAATAACACCACTGATTTTTTACAAGGATAGCCTTAGCATAAAATTTCCCACGAAGCAGCGGAGCAAGTATTCCTATCAAATACAAATAATTTGTAATCAGATCTATTTGACCCATAAATGGAACCCAATCAGGTATTATCATTCTGGATAAGCGTAGAACTGGGAGTAATGGTGATTGTAATATAGCCGCAATACAAATACACAAGCGGGACCCTGTTGTTCAGGTACGAACGCATTTATTAACTTCTGACTACACTTCTTCGACATGAGGAGAGAGACACAATTCTTAAAAGTCTTTCGTATCATGCTATGCTAACAACACCCCCAAACCTTCGGCACATCTCGTGGTCCAATCTGAATTTCTAAACACCATGGTCGGACCCAGTTTCGCAGCACCATGGTCGGAACTCAACTCTATGGCAGAGAACTCCATTCTCTGCCCCAATGGAAGAAGCTGAATTGTCTGCCTGCATGGTCCACAGTAAACCCCCAACTGACTCTTTTTCAAAATCTTCAAATTCTCAGGACCATCGCTTCCGGGCATGACGTTATTCACACTCCCGCCTCATTTCCTATCTGGGTGTTTATTATGACAATCGTGATTGTCATATCCTTTTCGCACGAGCGTAAACTGTACCCAATGTCTGTGCACCTGAACTAAGAACCGAATAGTTCAAAGCCCAACCAAACTGAATGATAAAATATAATTTTACAAATAGTGATTAATATAAAAAAATCATTCCTTAATTATATAACACAATGAAATAGCATTCTATACTCCTCTGATCATCAGAGCTACTATGTATTCTTTGCCTGCCTAGGTCGTCAGTTTGAATTAATTTCGTACTGTCAACCTTTCGGAAAGACATGGAGTTTTCCATCTGTCAGATCAATGATTATCTGCTGTTGTCAGGTGCGTCTTGCGGTATCTTTCTCGAAAACAAGATGGTAAACACCAGGTATTCTCCATTAAGCTGAAAAGCAATAAGTAGGGCCTGACATGTCAGTCCACAATCTTTGGATGATTTGGACTGCACACAAACATTTCGAAGTGATGTAATGATTAACAAGCTGCACTCGATCAGGTCGTGAGTCATGAGTTCGATCCTTACCGGGTGCTTTGGAGCTGGAAATTAACAGATAATTCTATATAAAAGATGCGTTAGTTAACTGAGTCCGAATTTAAATATAAATAGATAAATTGTTTTTTTACATGTTCAACAAAGATGGCGCACTTAGCCTAACGGTTATCATCGTAAAAAAGGGAATTGGCAATCTGAGTTCAAATCCTAGACGAGACTGATTTTCATTTCGTGCTAATTTCCTTTCGAATAGCACGAATTTTCTCATCCTAGCTATGAGCAAATAGTAGGTTAGACTATGCTTTTTAATATTGGTTAGGCAACCAGTTTACGCGAAGGGGTTGTGCAAATAAATATTTCAGCATTCCCTTGGATAAGGCATCAATCTAACTATCAGTTATCATATTTACCAACCCCTCCGCTCGGGCAGGGTATGACGCAAGGTCAATTTTTAAGCGGAGTTTAACAGGTTTGAATTCAGAGTTTTTCCTTCTCCTAGACTAGTTGCCTCACCAAGGCTGAAGAACCTAGTCTGCCCTACTATTTACCCATAGCTGGAGGGAGAATAATTGGATTCATACCTTTCCCAAGAGTATTAGTGCTATGAGAAATGCAATCGGTTTCATCCAGGATTTGAACTCTTGTCGTCGTGTCCATTTCCTGCGACGACAACCATTACACCACGGGCATCTCCACCTAACTAACAGTTATGGGTAAATAGCAGGACAGATTGGGTTATTTAGTTTTCTTGAGATAACTACAATAAGAAAAGGAAAACTGAATTTAAACTGGCTTTATTATATTTGTAAATTGACCTCATGTCACATCCTTTCCGTTGCAGGGAGTGTAAATACATACTTGTTGAAATTAGAAAAAGGAAAAGTATTTTGCTCAGTAAACTAACCACCAGGTCCAAGAATGGATTCAAGAACAATCTTGGAAGTAGTTTCATGTATCCATCAGATTCTTCATGTTTATATCGTCGTCACGAATATGATGCACGCATTTAACGAGTTCTTGCTATTTCAGTGTAATTTATCTCTCTTGACGATGTTTCCGGACGTAGTAGTCCAAGATATTAAGATCAGGAGATCTAGGAGAGATACGTTTCAGTGATATAATCATAAAAATTCTCCGTCAGCCTCTATTACGACAAATCAGCCTTCAGTTTTTCACGACTTGTTGCTGATGTTAGGGTACACCTCACTTTAAGCTGGTAGCTGACTTGCCACGTCACTAGAAGAACGTCTTCTTTTTCCTGTTCATTGAAAATTTTCTTTTGGTTAATATCGACTTAGCACCAAAGAATCTGAATTTTAAAAATTGGATGGTGTCTTATTTTGAGGGGACTTACGGTGTGGGTTCAATTCGCTATGTAAATGTCTCTTGACATGGTATATATAGTCAGAATGGCTATTTCACTTTAGACTAAACAACTGTAGACACGGAATCAAATCTATTGATTACAACAAACTAATATTTGTAGAACAACATTCCGCTCAAATGGTCACGAATTTAACAGAGATTCAAAGTTCACCATCATAGAAAGAAAAAAAAAACATTGGACAATATCACAGCGATAATAGAAACACACGAAATGATAAAAGTCTCCAAACACTGACTCCAAATGGTTTTAAGATCAAACCTAACAATCCCCAAAACTGTATGTAAAGTAAAGTTGGCGACCATAGTCAAGGGTAACCCGAAGGCTCCCTTTTCGATAGCTACTACAACAATGTGTAGGGGAGGGCGCTACTCCTTCCCTGGATTGCTCTACTTTACCCTTGATCCGTACCTTATAATGCTGAGTGTTAAGCAAGGAGGCATCAAGTACCATTTTTTGAGTCTTTGGTATGACTCGACCTGGGATTGAACCCAGGTCTCCCGGGTCATTGGCAAACACTCTAACCGCTAGGCCAATGTCCGGTAAAACTGTATGTACAGATACAATTTGACTCATAAACACCTAAATAAACAAATGACTTAATTAGATATCCGATAAAGACAATTACAGCTCATTTCAAATACAATTTCCCAAGTGTAGATCTCACTGCCAGGTGTTTATGAGAGCAGAGATTAAATAATGGTCAGTTGATAACAATTGGATATCAAAAAATGATTTTCATCCTATGAATGTTACGAGTTCAGTTTTCGTCACTTCTTTTGTGACATATGAACTCTTTTTAAAACTATTTAAAAAAGCTTTTCTTTACAAAAAAATTCTCCAAGTGATGACCAACGTTTGAAAGTATTTTAAAATAATAAAAATAAACGAATATCTATGAAGAAGAATTTCTATTTGCCTTTGCAATTTTGTCGATTTCGTTTCCTCTCATCTTCATCCCCACTCTGAGATCGAAGGGATGCCAGTCGAATGATAAACCCATGGTGAAAAGTTAACTCCAAAATCAAAACTGGAGAAAAGAATTCCAGCATCAAACCTCTGCTGACTTATAGATTTCGTTTGACGAGAAGTGTTTAAGAGAAGCTACTCTGAAATAAAATCTGAAGTTTGCATAGTCACCAGTTATCTTGCTTGGCACTGGGTCGTCACCTATGAGAGTAAAATAACTATTGTTATTGTCAGCCAGAGAATAAAATAACTGTTGTACAAGCGTGTCATTATAATCCAACTTTGTACAGATGGTTTGCTACATTATTATCTTAAGCATTATCAATATTTTTTACAAGTTGAACAAGTTATTAATCAGTAAGTTTGAATACTAATTTTACTAGTCAAGACGGCCGTCATCTGTCAAGATATGTCAGTCATCATATATAGACATGTGTATCCTCATCATCTTGTCGTGCCACCCGCACGGATATCCCTGATCCAATGGATAGCTATCGATAGACTTTCGGTCATATGGAAGTCAGACCTGACCGATAAAATGAAACGCAGTTTCTTCCAAGCAGCGGTCGTTTCGATACTGCTATATGGATGTACTACATGGACGTTAACTAAACGACTGGAAAAAAATCTTGACGGCAACTACACAAGAATGCTGCGAGCAATATTGAACAAGTCCTAGAGGCAGCATCCCACAAAGCAACAGCTATACGGCCACCTACCATCCATCACGAAAACTATCAAAGTTAGACGAGCCAGACATGCAGGACACTGCTGGAGAAGCAGGGACGAGCTCATAAGTGATGTTCTCCTCTGGATCCTCCTCACATGGCCGAGCAAAAGCAGGGTGACTAATTCGAACCTACATACAGCAGCTCGGTGAAGATACGGGATGTAGCCCTGAGGACCTTTCAGAAGCGATGAACTATAAGGTGGAGTGGCGGGAGAGACATGTGTATACATATACAAAAAAAGGAGAAAGAACTACCAGTAAATTTAAAACCATAAAATTCCCCAAGACACACACTCACACAGACAGAAGAAAAAAAAGGAAAAAGACTGTTAGTGAAACCCCAAACCACTCCAATGCCAATTCACACACACACACATACACACACACGCGCGCGTGCGCGTGCCACAACTATAAACATATCAAATATCAAAGACGGGTATCGCAGACCAAAGTAAACATACTCCAGGAAAGAGGGAGAATGACCCCTATATAAACCTGTCTGACCAACCAAAGGTCATTTAAACTGGAAACAAGAGTGGGTTCAAGTCTCATTGAGTACACCATTAAATGATTAACAAGCTGCACTCGATCAGGTCGTGAGTCATGAGTTCGATCCTTACCGGGTGCTTTGGACTTGGAAATTAACAGATAATTCTATATAAAAGATGCGTTAGTTAACTGAGTCCGAATTTAAATATAAATAGATAAAGCAACAAGCTGGAAAAGCAACAAGCTGGAAACATGCATATACATAACATGTGTGTAAGAACAAAATAAATAAATTTAAAAAATACAAATCTCTTCGTGGATCTTCTTATTTTAAAATATATTCTTAATCTAATTAAAACTGAGGTCTTGGAAAAAAAGCATCGTATATTAATTACTGTCAATAATGCCAATGGATATAATAGTGATATTTTGAAACTTTTGTTAGGCCTAGTAAGTTAAAGATGAGAGAGCACTTTGTTTCGATGCTCTATTTGCCACACATTTTCTTGCCATCTTTACGTCTTTAATAAAAACAAGGTGTGGTTTAGTTTCTCTGTTTAATGGCATATCAACCTTTGTATGTTATTTAATGCCAAAGCTATTCTCCTTGAAGAACAGTAGTTTTACTATTTAACCCATAGCTGGGAGGATAAGGGGGTTCATACCTTTCCCAAGGGTATTTGCCCGAAAGTGAACGTAATAGCGCGACTGGGGCACGAACTCGCGTACTACGATTCCGCAGTCCATCGCTTTAACCATTACACCACGAGGACACCCCCTTATTAAAACAAGGTAAGGATTATTGTACCATGTAACATAGTGCATCTTGGAGTCGAGATATTAATCACCAATCTCATTGCTCTGAGAAATATGAAACAATCAGCACATTTGATTCAGATTGATTGATGGATTGATTTCAACGGCATATCATCCCGTCTAGAGTTATTTTCTGTATAGAGGTTAGGGAATCACGCTCAATGTATGATAATATTTACATTTTTATGCAGTTGTATTTTAAGAGTACTTTATCGGATCAGAATAATCTTTAGACAAAACTATGTGTGCCGTAGATGAGACCTTAACAGGTGATATCATTGTGGGTCAGAGTGGACCTGGGAGTAATGGTAATAAAGGGGTGACACAACACTCCCCAGAACGCAGAAATAGTGCCTCAACATCAGATGTAGTTTGGACAATAAGTTTGATTTTTTTTTTTTTTTTTTGAGTGAGGGACTTTCTTGTCTGCAGGAGATACAATTAAGTGAGCTTTACTAACAAAAAAGAAAGGAAGAAAGAAGGAAAAAAAGAAAGAAAGAACGAAAGAAAGACAGAAAGAAAAATGATTTCAAATATAAAAATACATAAAGAAAGCCGAAAATTAGGAAAGAAAGAAAGGATAAAAATTCCAAAATAGAAATACAAAGAAAGAAAGAAAGAAAGAGAGAAATTATTTTAGATATAAAAATACAAAGAAGGAGCAAAAAAAAATGATGAAGAAAGAAAGAAAGAAAGAAAAAAAGAAAGAAAGAAAGAGAGAAATTATTTTAGATATAAAAATACAAAGAAGGAGCAAAAAAAATTTATGAAGAAAGAAAGAAAGAAAGAAAGAAAGAGAGAAATTGTTTTAGATATAAAAATAGAAAGAAGGAGCAAAAAAAAAATTATGAAGAAAGAAAGAAAGAAAGAAGTTTCATGTCGTACCCATTTGACCTCTTTCATATAAATATTCTTGCCAATCTTTTTAACGTATATCTACATTTTTGTTATTTCATTTTTTATCTCAAACATTTTCAGTTGAATTTTAAATGAATCGTGGAAAACCAAAATAAAGAAATCGAATCAGACAAGTCGTCTCCAAGACAGACAACAAAGAATAACATGGCGAGTAAGAAAGAATAAAGCTAACTGAAGTTACAAGAACAATAAAATACCTGAACTCTAATGGAACCATGGCCAACGCAACGTTCGCCTTTCTGAAGCAGGAGAGCAGATTTCGTGTCACGTCTAAAGTTTGTTTTTTCTACTCCAAATCGTCGTAATTTCAGTGGAAGGTTGGAGAGCACATCGGTTGCAAATGTAATGATAAACAAGTTTAAAAAAAGGCGCTCTCGGTGTATTGGTTATCGTCGTAAGAAATGGATACGATGGTCCGAGTTCAAGTACTGGACGAGGCTGTTCGCATTTCATATAGCACTAATACCCTTGAAAAAGGTATTTATCTAATTTTTCTTCCTTCTGCTATGGGTAAATAGGATGGCAGACTTGGGGTCTTAACCTTTGTATGACAAGGATTTTCTGAAAACAAACCAGTTTAGCTTTGCCTAAAAAAATTGACCTTGTGTCATGTCCGTTTGTACCAGTGAGGAGGGGAAATATATATTTTCAAAATATGAATCATCATCATCATCATCATGTCTCGCCCTCAGCACGGGTATCCCTGACCCTCTCTCGCCACCCCTCCTTATGTTCCATTGCTTCCGGCACGTCTTCAGAGCTACACTCCATATCGGCACAGAACTGCTGTATGTAGGTTCGAGCTGGTCATCCTGCCTTTGCTCGTCCATGTGAAGGGGTCCACAGGAGTGTATCACTTATGAGCTCCTTCCTACTTCTCCAGTAGTGTCCCGCATGTGTAGTTCGTCTGATTTTGATAGTTTTCGTGATGGGTGGCAGGTGGCCGTACAGCTGCTGCTTTGTGAGGTGCTTCTTCCAGGACTTGTTCAATATTGCTCGCAGCATTCTTGGGTTGTTGCCGTCAAGCTTTAAGGCGTAACTTCAATTCTTCTGGGGGGTTTTCTGGACGAATAAATTTCAAACCGTTTCCCACCAAATTCTGTTGGTCCTACTTGTGGGTCGAATGGATCAAAACATGAATTTTAAAGAAAAGTGAGTTTATTACGAAAAAGTGAACTGTTTTTGACATTGAAACTGTACTTACACTAAATTGAAATGCTATATATAACTGTTTGAATAAACTGAATTGTTTGAAATAGAAATGTTCTTGACAATTGAACTGTGTACTCACGCTAAACTGAATTATTTTAAATAGAACTGATTATTTATATAAAAATGGATTTGGCGTTAAATATGCCATAAAATCCAACCAACCAACCAACCAACCAACCAGAAATGTGTTGAAAGATGAGATCCGTTGCGTGGGTAACTCCTATGCATTTGTGAAAAGATAATTAAGAAATTTGAGACGAGGACCCAACCTATGTTGAGGGCGTTCTCAGTAGATAAAATAAATCTTACTCATTCTCTTGAGAAAAAAGTCTTGTGAACGATTCAAATTTTGAAGAAATAATGGCGCCATCTATATATATTAACTGTGTTGTAACTACCTATCAACTATTAGCTCTTGAATGTTTGGTTTTCGTCCCGATAAGGAATGATATGGATAGAGTGATATATTAGTAAAATCTCAGCCGCAATATTCAGGCATGAATATTTTTACTTTACGATTTGGCGTGCCATTTCTGCTTCAAAATAGATTGTTAGCACAAAAGTTCCTTCTGTGACGACCTCGGCGTGACACCTGTTCCATCTGCCCGCTCTCCAACACGTTTTCGTAGATTTACTATCCTCATCTTCATAGCTTATCCTATTTACCCAACCCCTCAACTCGGGCAGGATATGACACAAGGTCAATTTTTAAGCGGAGAAATGGAAGGGTTACTTCAAAGTACCGATCTCCGTTCCAAGTAACATCTGACAGGTTATACTGGGTTACATGGTACGGGCAGCAACGAACGATCATTGAACTGACTTCTACAGCAGGTTTCTATTAGACTAGTTGCATCCATAAGCTTAAATAACCAATTCTTTTTAAATTGCTAGCCCTGTCCAAATATTATTTCATTTAGTAGATGTTTACTGAGTGATTTTGTTTATTTAGCAGTAAATAAACTAATAACAGATCAGACGAAAGTAAATTAGATTATTTAAATTAATTGTACAGTTTTAATTAATGGTACAATTTGAATTTGTGGTTGATGCCGAGGAAAATATTTTGGAATTACTTAATATCGAGGAAAAATGATGGAATGATCTTATAATTTGCATAAGATAAATACCAGCAGAACATTTGATAAGCAAATCAGTCTATAGTTAAAAGATAGTTCTTGCAGACCTCAACAATTGAAAGGAAACATAACTCTAACCAAAGAATTGTCAATCGGAGCAAAGGAGAGTATCGTAAAACTCATTCAACCTGGCAATCCATCGTGGAATGTAAGTAAAGATGTTGGCTATCCTTAATCGGCAGTGTCAAAAATTTGGTGCAAATCGGGCGGTTAAAAAATGGAAAACATATTGGTAAGACAACGAAAGACCTTAAAGCGTCAGGATAGAAAACATGAGGCAATAAAACAAATGAAAAACAAATGGGTCGAAAAGAGTCAATGTTCATGACAGAACAGCAAAAAATCGATAAAGTGGATGGAGATTTAAATAGTACAATATTTTTAGCGTGCAACAATTTATATATTTTTATTTGATCCTAAATAAACTCAATAAACAGGTAAGACGTGAAATATTTTTCTTTAACTGCTGAACGCACTGGCTTCATAAAATTTACTTTAAACAAACTGCATATATTAACAAGTTTTTGGTTGAAAATGGTTTTGCGTTACCACAGCCCCCTTACTTCTCTGTAAACAAAGATTGTTTACATATATGCCAATTTTTATTTAGCAGTAAATAAACAAATAACAGTTAAGATGTAAAATATTTTTCTTTTAGAGGTGAACATTCTGCCTTCATAAAATATACCTTAAACTAACTGCATAAGGGAACGACGTTTTGGTTTTAAAATATTCACGTGATTCTACAGCCCTCTTACTCCCCTGGAGACGAAATAGCAATAAAGTGCGTTTGTTTACATATGTGCATATTTTTGCTGTTTGTTGAAGCATTTATAGTTGTTGTAATCGACATTTTTTTCATCGCAGCTTCATAAGTAAAAGAAAAAAATTGCTTAACGTGTCAAACCTGAAAGCTGTGCTGAACGTTATGGATATATTTTTTTCAGTACATGGTGCGAATCCCCTGAGACTAAAGGTTTGGCTGCTAAGAAAAAAAGGTATTTATCTTATTCTTTCGAAATTGTAGATCAAGGGGGAAAATGAATATTTCTTTTGAAGGAATTACGTTGTTTTGGGTTGGGGTTTTTTTTGTGTGTTTTTAATCTTTTTTTTCCCGAGAAAGTCTTTCATGGTGGCTCCCAACATCGTAAATAGCCAACAGCAGAAAAGTTTCACGGATTTCCTTAACGATCACATTCTCATTCTATTGAGTGTTATCAGCGAACAAGGTTACTCTATCTTATCTTGAGAAGAAGAAAAAAAAAACCAGTAAAAATATGGGTTCCTTTTCTGAGATGTAATTCTTTTTTTGTTTTGTCTCAAGGAAATTCCCACTCTATCGGCAGTGTTTAGAAAACACTGACTATATCCTCTATAAAGAAGTAATACTCACTGCAAAAAAAAAAAACCCAACAAAAAACAAAACAAAAACGGTGCATTGAAAATGATATTAAACTGCATTTGATAGTGAGGCTCCAGTTCTGGGGCACAAGGGAGTATAGACACCCCTTCCGTGCCTTTATTCCTAGATCCAAACAAAACCAGAATGTTAGTTCCTGATATTGTCCCATCTATGGATCAAAAAGATCGGTTTTGAAATTAATGTTCAGTAAGCATACATGAAGCTATAAACAAATGATTATTATTACATAGAATTAGTAATGTTTGGAAGAATTGTAACCAAAAGATTTTTATTAGTTACTTGAAAACAGAGAGGAATTGTTACTTTAAACGATATAATTGGGTATAAATTAATAGTATTAAATAGGAAATAGTCATATAACTAAATTGGTTGTATCAAAAATAGATAATGACTATTATTAAGTTGATGTAATAATTTGAAACGATATAATTATTAGTATTTCATAGAAACACTTGAAACGGTGTGCAAGCTATATTTATTCGATAGATTTGGTTTAAGAATTAATTTTTATTTATTGCGGACTTTTTGTCCTCATCTTGGTAGGTTTTTTTTGTGTTGTTTCTTCTTTTACTACGTTTCGGCCAAATTTCACCTCTGGCCTTCTTCAGGTGTTTTACTGCGACCTCGGATAGGAATGCTGAGTCTTGTAACCGTATCCCCAGTAATTACTGCCTTCCATAGTTGTTGTCTATCGCACCACGTTTTTGAGCAAGTAAACCTCAGGCCGGCTTGGGTAGGATTTGAAACCGCTATCTTCTGACAATGCTCACCTGGAACCGTAGAGACTCAACGCCTCTATCCGCTGCGCCACGGGCCCCGAAGGATGGATTTTTTGGTCTTATAAATCCTTATTTGGTCTTCCAGAGTCGGGTCCGTACCGAATTTTTTTTTTTTTTTGTGTACTTGTCTTTAATTGGAATCATTTTTGAGATACGGTTACAAGACTCATTATTCCTATCCAAGGTCACGGTAAATCACCTGAAGAAGGCCAGTGGTGAAATTTGGCCGAAACGTAGTGAAAGAAGAAACAACACAAAAAAAAAAAAAAAATACCAAGATGAGGACAAAAGTCCACAATAAATAAAAATTAATTCTCAGATTAAGAAGCCTCATCTGAAAAAGATTTGGTGTAGTTTCTTTATTTTTAATTGAATATCAAACTTTGTGGGTTTTTTAATGTCAAGACCATCCTTTTAGAAGAGAAGCAGTACTAATGTTTAAACCATAGCTTGGGCAGCCTATTCACCTAAGACTGTAGAATGTGCCGACTGCATTTCTGCAGAGAGGTAAGACCACCCACCAACGAGTGTCCTGGATATGATATAAAACTAACTGATGTTGAGGCTCCAGACCTGGATATTAGGAGAATATGGATTATACCCCTTCATTACCATAGCTCGCAGGTTCACTCTGGCCCGGACTGGTAGCATTAGATAGGGTCCTATCAATAAGTCGAATAGAACAAACTGTGTGCAAAAAATTATTGATGTGAAATTGTAATTGTTATATGGCAATATTTAAAACTATTTAACTGTGTGCAAAAAAAGCTCAGGCTCGTTTAAGACTGTTATCTACAAAATGTGTTTACAAACCATGTATTTTTTAAATATATATGTATAATCAGGATTTGGCATTAAATAACCAACAATGGTTGATATGCCATAAAACCCCAACCAAACCAAATCATATATATTTAATAAATATGTATGTAGAGGATTTGGCATTAAATAACCTACAATGGTTGATATGCCATAAAACCCCAACCAAACCAAATGATATATATTTAATATATATGTATGAAGAGAATTTGGCATTAAATAACCAACAACGGTTGATATGCCATAAAACCCCAACCAAACCATACCCTGGGGTAGAAAGAATTCATACCTTTCCTTTTGTTCGAAATAACGTGACTAGAGTTTGAACCCGTTTACTACATTCTAACCGTCCAACACTTTAACCATTCCGCTAAATGGACTTCTCTTTAACCCTCTACATACCGATAAAATTAATGAAAGAAATTCTTTGGGAATATGTAAAATTCCCATGAATATATTTCAAATGTTGGAACTATAGTTTCTATGTTTTTCAATGTATAAAACGCACTCTTTTGGATAAGACGCATATCTTTCTTAAAGAAAGAGAAATGTACACTTAAAATCATGTCTGTAACTTGCAATAAAATAGCATAACAATTTGAGATAAAATTTTCGGAGATTCTTAAATGGACACTTTGATTATCCTTATTTATTAATTGTTTATATCTATCGATATCTATCTGTTATGTATACTGAATAATCGATCAGGATAAGCAAATAACACTTTTATTGTAGCGTAGACACCGTCGACTGCTATGTCAGTAATGGCTAATCACCGAATTGGTCGGGGGAAGACAGAACATTAGATTTTTAGCGTTAGTTTTCTTTGTTTTATTCTATCTGTTCACTCTTTGGAATAAAAGAACAACAGACACAACTGTTAGGAACAGGACGCTTCTCGTATCTTCGTTCCTCGTTCTCCGTTTATAGTAAAATTTTGTTTCCTTACATCCAAGCTAAGACAAAAAACAGACGCTTAATCAAAAAATCAGGGATATATATATATTTGAAGAAAAATTAATTAGGTAACCAAGTTGAAGGAGAGGTTTGTTGAGAAGCAAAGTGGACACTCTAGCATTTCGGTTCAAATGAATCATCATCAGGTCTATGTGGGATGATATTAGTGATGATAAATCAACGATGGATGTGTAAAAAGCGCAAAATATAAAAACCTAGGGAAATTTTTGTATAACAAGAAAAAGTTGACCGTTTAATTAGTGAATCCGCGTTTGTTGTTTTAAATTACGTCATTTGACTTACTAGGAATATTGTATAGAATTTGTGTTCCGTTTGTTTATCGAGAAAGATTTCGAATCTAAAGGAGGAAGAAAAAGAAAGACAGTGTTGGTTGTCACTAAATCACATTGTGGGTTTGGGGCGAACCAAGTATAATATAATATGGAGAGAGCTATTACATAATAATGATAAATAAATATATATTAGATTTATTTATTTAATGCCGTGGAAGTTTGTCTGCGACCCCTGGGTTTCATTTTGTTATCTACATGATTATATATATATATGTATATATATATATATCAGTATGGACACGCTCACTGCTTGGAAGAAACTGCGTTTCATTTTATCGGTCAGGTCTGACTTCCATATGACCGATAGCCTATTGATAGCTGTCTATGCCTTTGTTAGTCACGTGTCGATATCTGTCTCGGTCGATGAGACACTGCTTCCTAGGTAGGGGAATTTGTTTACTAGTTTCAGAGAGCTACCGTTTAGTGTGGAAATGTCGCCTATTTGATTAAAGCACATATATTCCGTTTTGTGTGCGTTGATATGGAGGCCAATGCCTACGGCAGCTCATTCCAGACTATGCAGTAGGGTTTCTGCTTGGGCGGGTGCATTTGCCAGAATCGCTATGTCATCGGCGTAGTCGGCGTCGGTAATTGTTTTTGCAGGGTACCTTCTGCTTCGTTTCTTTGTCAGCTCGAAACCGTTGTTTTTGATTTTATCGATCAATGTTCTAAGCGCGTAGTCTAGACAGATGATAAATAGGTATGGGGCAAGTATGTCTCCTTGCAGTACCTCTGCTACAATGTCGAAGTAATCTGTGTCTCCATCCGGAGAACGCACTTTCACTTTGGTGTTTCTATAAAGAATCATTATGGCTGCGACGGTTTCTTTTGGTAGACCGTATGCGAGTAAAATTTGCTCCATCTTCCCTCTGTGTATGGAATCAAAGGCCTTTATAAAGTCGACAAATAGTATTGTTTCCTGTAGGTTTTTACCCGTAAAAGCATGACAGCAACTACACAAGAATGCTGCAAGCAATATTGAGCTGGTCCTGGAGGCAGCACCCCACAAAGCAGCAGCTATACGGCCACCTACCACCCATCACGAAAACTATCCTAATTAGACGAACCAGACATGCAGGACACTGCAGGAGAAGTAGGGACGAGCTCATTAGTGATGTACTCCTAAAGGCCCCTACACATGGCCGCGCAAAAGCAGGGTGAACAGCTCGAACCTAATTACAGCAGCTCAGTGAAGATACAGAGTGTAGCCCCGAGGACCTGCCGAAAGCAATGAACAATAGGGAGGGGCGGCGATAAAGGGTCAGGGATATCCGTGCTGATGGCCCGACAAGATGATGATGTTGATGATGATGATGGTGATATATATATATACATATATATATAGCAGGGCCAGATCAAGCGAACCATGTCACAACAAGCCTACTGAAAGAGATGGTGAATTCTGTGAATACATCTTTCTTAATTTTCATTAGTCTAACATATAAATAAAGAAAGAATTCGAAAATGTTTTTATTACTGAATTATCATAATACTCTCTTTGCATTATCAACTTAAATGGGTTAATGTCATAATACAAGAAATATGATAACAAATAAAGAATTGAACTGAAACAAATAAATAGAATATTTACCACGAGTAAAAAACGCATCAAAAATCTACGAGTATCCGCCCAATCCGTTTTCCTCTTCCAAATCAGCAGGAGCTAAACGCTCAACAAATAAACCAACTGTACTTTTTACCAAAATCCACTCCACATTTCGTCAGGAAATGTCATTATTTTAGATAAATGCAAACTGAATTTTGTGTTTCAGAAATAAAGATTTTTAAAGGTGAATATATGTTTACAAGTTTCAAGGGCTATCTCCGCAGCTATGGATTAATTAGTACCACGACTGTTCTTCAACAAGTATTGCTTCGGCGTAAAATAACCCACGAAGTTTGATAAGCCATTAACCAAAGAAAGCCAAGTTTCAGCGTTTTATTACAGTATATATAGATAATAGAAAGAACTTTCTTGGACTTAATAGATGTTATTATCTTTTCTGGAAGATTATAATATTAAAATTAATATTGTTTCTTATTTATTTGCAAGCTCAACAGAACAGAAACGCTGTTAACAAAAATAAAATTGCATAAATATATTTAAGAGGTGTACTTATTTTTTGAGAGTCTCATATTCATATTTTTGGTCATAGGATTTCAGGTTGAAGATGATTATATGCAGTAATCCAAAAAACAAGTACCACTATTATATATATTTATGGAAGTTTATTTATTCATTTATTGTTACAGACATACTGCAATGATGCTTTTAGTTAGAGAATTTTAATGTTTAATTTGGTTATAAAAATAACTAATAATATCTGTTTTTATTCCCTAAAAGTAATAAAATCCATATGTTTTTGTTTTAGAAGAAAATAAACATTTGCAAGAATCCTATTTCGTATGCAATTATCTATTGGCAATACAATTATATATATATATATATATATATATATATATATATATATATATATATATATATATATATACGTGTGTGTGTGTCTATATTGTATTGTATCATCATAAACAATTAGTCAGATTAGGGCTGAAAAGTTACGAAATCGTTATTTAAGGTAATATCGGATTCATCGTTTATGCATTTGGAGAAAGATATATAAACAGATTGTCGAATTAAACAGAGACAGAAAGAAGATGCTTAACACTGATAAAAATGGATAGATATATCAGGGAAAGTTCATAATTGGTAGATATGAAATGAATAATATAAATATTAACATAGATAGATAGATAGATAGATAGATTATTTTAACATATACATATATTTTTTAACAGAGATTCTTTTAACATTAATAAATATATAGACTAATATGATAAATACAATTTTGGAACGCTAATTCTATAAAAAAAAAATTTGAAACAGAACGCTACTAACGGAAATAGAAGGTTTTAAAACTTTCTCATCTTTTCCTTTTCATTTAATAGCTCATAGCTCTGATGAAGGTTTAAAAGCCGGAATATTAAACGTCGGCACATATTTCTATAAATAAAATCATCCTCTGAAGAACTTGTGTTTTTCAACTCTATTCAGTTTCATAAAGTCCGATTTATTTTCACTTTTTCCTATATATATATATATATATATATATATAGTTTGGTAGCATTTATTCTACAGTTATATTTTTGATTATAGGGTTCCAAAACAGTAGAGTTTGGTAATAAAGAATATCTAATAATGTTCGCTTTGTATCGTTTAATGCGTCACCAAAAATAGTAAAATCCAAATATCTTCGGTTTGTGAGAAAATTAAGATTTTAAAGAAAATTGTTTTTTTGTGTAATCATTTATTGCCGAAATTATATATATATATATATATATATATACGGTGTGGGATGAGTGAACTGTCGTCTAAATTAAACAAAAATGAAAATAAAACTCTTACTTTATCAGATATATTGGCCAAAAGTACATGAAAATTACATGAAAATATCTTGAAATACAAGAGATTGAATTTATTCAAAGAAAACACCATTCGCCTCAACCACGTCCTCCAGAAAATTCAGTAGTTTGGTTGTGTTTTATGGCATATTAACCTTTGAAAGGTATTTTATACCAAATCCTGTTTATACATATATGCCAAATATATATGATTTGTAAACGAAAAGTTTGTAGGTAACATTATTTTTAAACAAAGCAGAGCTCATTTGTTTTCACACATTTAAATAGTTTCAAGTATTGCTATCTAATACTAATAACGTTAAAAGGCTTCTACACATAGCTAATTAACATTGTAACATAGTCATGATAACGATACGCGAAATATACGGATATGTAAAAACGTTCACCTGCATAAAATGTTCACACCAATAGGAATCCGAAAAACACGAAACACTGACGACTCTCTTGGTTCAGGTACGAAACTTTTATTACCTTCTTGACTTTTAGGGTTTCAACTCGAGGAGAGAGAGAGACACAATTTTTACTATGCTGACTGTTCGTCCAGTGTTAGCTCCCAACTCACTGGCCCAACCAACACGCGCGCACCCCGCAGCAAACAACTGGACTCGTCTAGGTTCAAATCTCAACTAACTGCTTTTTTCAAAATACCCAAGAATCCCAGCCCATCGCTTCCGGGCATAACGTCATTCACATCCACAGTCACATTTCCTATCCGGGGGTTTTATTATAACATCTGTGATTGTCACATCCTCCCCGCGCGATCATGAACACCTGCACTCAATGTGTGCGCCTAATTAACCCGAATGATAAGATATAACCACCGAAAAATGATAATATAAAAAAAATCCTTCCGCAATTATATAACAACATTAGTAATTCTATTTAACAAGTAGTCCAATCTAATATGATACGAAACATTTGTTGCATACAAATAAATGCTTTTAAGTATTGCCATCAAACACTGATAATTTATTTTATAATAAATCATTTATTTGCACACAGTTAAATGTCTTCAAGTATAATAAATAATCAAAGAGTTCTATTTGACCCATTGATGAGACCCTAACAAGTACGACCAGTCTGGGTCAGATGTCCTGTAAGTAATAGCAATGAAGCAATAAAATTCTGCATACTACCAGGACTGGAGCCTCACCATCAGATTCAGTTTTGTGTCATATCGGGAACACTAGTTGGGGCGGTTACACCCTTGGAGAAATATTGCCGGCATATTATACTGCTCCAGCCGACTAAACTTAGACAACTTTAGAGTTTCCTGTAAGCCTTTCAGACGGTTTCCTTATTTAAATTGGTAAACACTTCCGTTATCTTTGCCTTCAGTTCATGTTCGATGTTGGGGAGAATTTTGTTGGTGTCTCGCTCAACTGCACACCATGCATATAAAGAATTTAACAATCTGAGTAGTAATGGGACAAAATGTAAGCGATGATATGATCGCAGAAATTTTCTCACGGCCAAGATTGGGTTCTCCTTTTATGTGCCATGACACAGAATCCCCTTATCAGAATGAGGGTCATCCAACAGTCACAATCTCGATTCTCACCAGAACTACTTTTTCTAGGCACTTGATGTAGGTCTCCGTGTTAAGTGTAAAGCATGTAGGAATATGCCACCATCAATAGTGACCACCTCAAGTTGTTGACTGGGTGTTTGGTTTTCATCATCATAAAAACGGATATGTTCTTAAATCTTTATAATAGAACTTCCGGTGTCTGTGGTAATGGTTATCGTCGTAAGAAATGGACACGGCGACACGAGTTCAAATCCTGGACGAGACTGATTGCATTTCACATTGCACTAATACCCTTGGGAAAGGTATGAATCCAATTATTCTCCCTCCAGCTATGGGTAAATAGTAGGACAGTATAGGTTCTTCAGCCTTGGTGAAGCAACTAGTCTAGGAGAAGGAAAACTCTGAATTCAAACCTGTTAAACTCCGCTTAAAAAAAATTGACCTTGTGTCATATCCTGCCCGAGTGGAGGGGTTGGATAAATATGATAATAGAACTTCCGTCGTAAATGCCAAACAGTAGAGTGTACCGTTTCCAATTTGCTGAACGAGAGAATTGAGTTCTGCTTTCCTCACAGTGTCCAACTGACTCTACTTTGCTACACAGTTGACATGATAGTTAGAGTGTTCGCCAATGGCTCGGGAGACCTGGGTTCAATCTTAGGTCGAGTTATACTAAAGACTCAAAAATGGTACTTGATTCATCCTTGCTTAACACTCAGCAATGTAAAGTAGGGATCAAAGTGGAGCAATCCAGGGAAAAGAGTAGCGCCCTCCATTACACCTTGGTGTAGTAGCTATTGAAAAGGGAACTTTCGGGTCGCCGACTTTACCTTACTTTTTATATAAAACCTAAAAAGTGAAGCACTTTTTTGAAATTGATAATTCAAGATGGTGAAAATTTCCCCATCCATCGCACGCTGTGTTCGTTTGTATATATATATATATATATATATATATATATATATATAAATGTGTGTGTGTGTGTGTGTGTGTGTTATAGCATAAACCGTTCCGCAACTAATTTCAAAGTTGATATTTAGATTTTTATCTTCTACACGTGTTTCAGTTTGGTTTGGTTTGGTTTCCTTGTTTAATGGCATATCAACCTTTGTATGTTATTTAATACCAAAGCCATTCTCCTACAAGAACAGTAACGGTATTATTTAACCCATAGCTGGGAGAATAAGGGGGTTCATACCTTTCCCAAGGGTATTTACCCGAAAGTGAACATAATAGTGCGACGGGAGTACGAACTCACTCACTACGATTCCGTAGTCCATCGCTTTAACCATTATACCAGGAGGACACCCACCACGTGTTTCGGACTTTTACATCCTCTTTAGGAGATTTAAAAGCATTTAAATCTGAAGAGGACGTAAAAGTCCGAAACCTAAGTAGCAAATTTAAAATCATTTATATATAAATATATATAAGTTAGTATTGCGTAGAAATAGTGTTATGGCGCTCGTTGAATACCAGTTTCTATACTTTGCGAACACCGGTCATTTTAAAGAAAATTGTTTGGGGCGTAATCATTTATTCCCAATATATATATATATATATATATATGTGTGTGTGTGTGTGTGTGTGTGTGTGTGTGTGTGTGTGTGTGTCTGGTTCTGCGCATTCTCACGCAAATGATTTGAATAAATATTTAAAGACAGAATTCGATTCGAATATTTTTGTTGAACATGGCGCATTTCAGTGCAATACATCGCAATAAATGGTAAATGTGTTGTCTTTACGGCTTTAGGCTCATCAACTGAGAGATTTATTGATATAGAGAGTAAAATTGAGGTCGACATGTACACTAAATGTGAAAATGTTAATTGCAATCCTCTGAATATGATCGGCTTTTATATACAAACATCTACCGTCTGTCCACTTCTCTTCCGTTTTGTTTGTTTTATTAATTTTCTTTTTGTAGTGATTCTGATCTGACACTTAATACGTACATTCGAGATTGTTCTACTAAATATGGGATAACAGGAGCAGACCTTATAAACTTTGTCTTGCTTATCGCAGTAGAATTACTTACTTGTATCAGCTTTCACCCTGTTCGGATTGAACCGGCTTCCTCCCGAGAAGTTGCTCATTGAAGAAGATACTTTGGGACTTGATTGAGGGAAGGGTCCCAAGTCCTACCCGGAAAAACACCCTTTTTACCGCAGATTTTCCCCAGACGCATTGACAAAACGACCCGAGGCTTCCGGTTGCCAAAACAGATACCTGGATTTTCACCAGAGCCTCTTTAGCCGGGTTGCGGGCCTAATACCGCTGGGTGCCAGACCAACCCGCCTTGGGTGGCCCTACCAGGAACCGAAATTCCCGACAGCATAGCTCTGGCACAACCCGTTGCCACCCGCCTGCTACGTTGAGGAGGGGTTGGACATTAAAGCAGATCGCTATAGAATTCGTCCATTTTAAATAAACTAAATATCATCCACATTGCTTATAATTTTTTGTTACTCTTCAAAATTAACAAATCAGTCATACAGTAGCAACCTTCCAATCACTATTGCTATGAACACTTTTTTTTTCTCTCTAACCTTCTCGCGGGTAAAAAGCACTAGTGTCCGCGGTATTTCTGTTTTCTTCAATGGCCTCTGCAAAAGAAACATTTTTTTCTAGATTAATCAATAATGCTTTTTAATTATTTAATATCTCCAGATTAAAAAAAAACCCAGCTATAACTCTTGATTAATTATTAATCAATTAATTAATAAAGTCTAATTAAATAATTGATTTGTTAATTTAATTAGTAAGACAATGAGTTAATTATTTTTTCATTTAAATTTTTCCCTCCGACGTTATGATGGAAATTAAGTACCACTATACTACATAGAAGCTGTTTTCAAACCTCTCTGGGGATCAGTGTATCTCCTGTGATATGGTTTGGTTTCCATACTCTCCCTTTCACTCTAACTTACTCTTCTTTTAGTTCATATATAAAATACAATGACATATAGATTCATGATATCCCAAGAACACCAGAAAAACCGATGTTAGATTTTAAATCTGCTGACTTTACCTTTCGTCCTAATTCGCCATCCCCCCCATATGTATATATATATATATATATATATATATATATCCACAGACAGACGGTTTCGTTGTATAACAACTGTCCAAGGTGGCTAGACACTTCAACATGGGATCGAAACACGGCAAAGCTATCGTGTACCCGAAGGAATTTTTTACGTATATATTTATTTACATATACGCTTATCGGCTACTTGAGTGCTCAATTCATGTGAAGAGCTTTATATATATATATATATATATATATATATATAAGAAAATGTTACAACTAAACACGTTGTAAGTGTCTGATTTATCCACTTTTCCATTATTTTTATCATCTCAGAAATACCAATTTACTATTCCCCGCCCCTCCCTCTCTCTCTCTCTCTCTCTCTCTCAATCCCTCTAGCTCTCTCTCTCTCTCTCTCTCTATATATATATATATATATATATACATATATGAACATACATATATATGCATACATGTATATATATATATACATATATGTATACATATATGTACATATATGTACATATATATACATATATTTACGCATATATATATATATATATATATATATATATATATATATATATACATGTATGTATATATGTATATATAAATATATATATATTCAAGAATGTTTACTTAAAGACGATGGAACATTTTTCCAAGACTCTTTGTTATTTCTCTAGGGTCAGAGTCTTGAAAAAATAAAAATAATAAACAAACAGTGTTCCAATCGTCTTTAACAAAACTTGGTTGAATAATAACTTGCTGCCTAAATATACACTCTTCAATATATATATATATATATATATATATATATATATATATATATATATATATATATATATATATATATATCCACTGACATCGTTAATAAACGTTAGTTACTCAACATTACTAATCTATGACACAGCAGCAGCCAACGAATCGCAACTGGTGTTAATCTTTTCTTTCTTTTCATTCCTCTAAGATTTTCGTGGACACAAAGCACTAGTGTTGACGGAATTGAAACATTTGAAATGCAATGAGTATTTTTTTATTCTAAGCAATATATATATATATATATATATATATATATATATATATATATATATATATATATACATATATATATATAGTCTTGCAAGATTCACAACTAGAATGGGATCAAAATATTTCTCTAGGCGAATATAGATCGAAACTAGTTGAGAACTATGTGTGTATATATTGATTCTTTTGCACCAATCAATTTCCGACGAATATTTTCCAGAACATTTCTTTTTTAGAGAAACCTAGGCAGTTTAGTTTGGCTATTTTTTTACTCGTTTTACAGTATCATCATAATCATGATGATGCATGTTGCTTGCACCGATTCTCTCTCTCTCTCTCTCTCTCTCTCTCCCTCCATTCGTCTCTATCATCCATTGCTTCCAGCAGGTTTTCTAGATTACATCCTGTGTCCGTACAGTGCTGTTGTAGATAAGTTGTAGTTGGTCGGCCAACATTTGCATGTCTGTGTGAAGATGTCCATACGAGAACGTTGCTTATGAATTTGTCCTAATTTCTCCAAGTGTCCCGCATGTCTTGTCAGTCTTATTTGTATGGTTTTAGGGATGGGGGTTAGTGGTCGTACAGCAGCCGTTTTGTGGGATATTGCTTTCTGGATTTGTTCGATATAGTTCGTAGGATTCTCGTGCAAATTCCGTCAAGCTTTACACACACACACACACACACACACAAACACAAATAAACACACACACACAAACACAAATAAACACACACACACACACACACAAACACAAATAAACACACACACACACAAACACAAACACACACACAAACACAAACACACACACAAACACAAATAAACACACACACACACAAACACAAATACACAAACACACGCACACAAACAAACAAACAAACGCACACACACAAACAAACACACAAACAAACACACACATACACGCAAACACACACACACGCACGAGTTTTATTCAATTAATATAATGATTTTTAAAGCAAAGTGGTTTGCATTTGTGGAAAGAAATTCTGGGAAAAAAAAACATTTTGTTTTTTAAAAAATCATTATATTAATTGAATAAAACCCTGCACTGTTTGGAATTGTTTCATGGCAAAACATATTTTATAAAGTTATTCAAAATGATTGCAAATAAGGCAGCGAGGCTAAGAAGTGCAAACCTTTGGAAATTTACTTAAAGAAGATAAAATTTGTAAAGAGAAGGGCATGTTTTCATCAAAAAAATGTTCCCAAATCGGCTAAACAAGAGTTGGCCACTATGAGCTTAAACCTGAAAGACAGTCTATGGATAGGAAACAAACCGACTCTCTAGTAAAGAAATAGTTTTGACCGCAGCAGTCAGTAAAGAAGATCATTCTGTCATGAGGGAATTGAAAGGACAACTTACAATTGTTTTCCTTGAAAAAAGGTACAACACTAAGCAGTAATTTCTTCTGTCAACTTCTGAGGTAAAATTCGCATTATTTATTGTATGCCCTTCGTTAATATATATATATATATATATATATATATATATTAGATATATGTATTTAATTTGTTGAATTTAGACGACAACACCTGGGTTTCATGGATTTTTTTGCAAAACAACAATCATCAGGCAGTTAAGAAAATGAAACGAATCGAAAATCGAAGAAATACATTCAACAAACCGTTAGGATTTTTTAGGAATCTTTACGTGTGATTGTAAGTGTGTGCGTATGCTTGTGTTAGTTATAGTTGCGTATTAATGTGTGTATGTATGGGTTCAAGTGAAGGTACAAACGCAGTGCGTTGTTTTAACCGGATATAAATTCGTACATGTATCTTAATTTTTCGCAACATTATTTTATTTCTGTACGTGTGGGTGACTATAGTTAAAGAACAGAACATCATTGCATGTCAAGGAAATGAATAAAGATATATATATATATATATATATATAGTTGAGTCATAAATAATTTCTGGTTTTTAAAAGAAAGTTATAACTACACATTTCAAGGATTGATAAGGATGAATCTCCACAGTCAAAACCAAAGTCGTTGCTTCATGGAAGAAAAGTCATGTTCTGGGAATGCTAGGATCACTGTGGTGTTTATTTATTTTGACTTTTTAAAGTACAATCATAAACTTAATGCAGACTTAGACTCTTAACAGCAGCAACAAGTACACGAAAATCTTTTAAGAAAGCGACCCCCACACATCAATAGGAGAAGCGTTGTGTTTCTCCTTCATAACGTAAGATCACATCCAGAAGAAATGCGCCGGAAAAGAATATTGGATTTAGGCTGGTCTGTTCTACCCCATCCACCATATTCAGTAGACCTTACTCCAAGTAATTTCCATCTTTTCCCTTCTCTACAAAATGCTCAGAATGACAAAAAAATATTGGATTTGGTCTGTTCTACCCCATCCACCATATTCAGCAGACCTTACTCAAAGGGATTTCTATCTTTTCCCTTCTCTACAAAAGGCTTTAAAGGACAAAATATTTTCTCAAGATCAAGTGAAAACGTTTGTGGAAAATTTCTTGAGCTCAAAATCAACGGAATTTTACTTGAGAGGAATTAACAAGCTACTTGATAAATGGCGAGAGGTAATTCAAGATAATGGCGAATATCCTATTGATTGAAATTAATTCATTGTTAAATCATTCATCAATAAATTATATTTTTGTAAAACTGATATCATTTATGACTCAACCCAATATATACCTGCACACACACACACACACACACACACATATGCATATACTCTGACATGTATATATATATATATATATATACATGTATATGTGTAAGGTGTTTCAGATATCCGATCCACATTTTACACTATCACCTAGATGGTGGAAGTGCAATTAGGAAAGTGGTAATAGTAGCTCCATCTACCTAAAGTCGTACCATTTTCTTTCTGATACGATTAGGTGGTCAGTCAAATAACTTCAGTATGTTGTACATTTGCGCAATTTCATGATAACACCATAGATTTTGAATTCAAATAAATATAAGCTCTAATATGTAAGATTTGCATATTTCATATATGGTTAATGTCATTCTTATTTTAGAGAGAAATTACAAACAGAATACACACTGTTAGTAATGGTAGTTTAATAAGACAATCCGGTAGTTCGTTGAATATACATACATTGGCATTATTTCTTATATGGCAAAACCAATAAAATGAAAGTTACTTTGCCCAGTAACTTCATGTGCATATGGGGTCGACCGATACAAGAGATATTGGTCTAACCCAGAATTTGAAGCAAAAACTCTTGAGGTCGACCTGTACGCCCCAATTTACGACGCTCCCCCATGGGGGTTGATCACTCTGGTGAAGGAATTTACGTCTGCCGTTCGCATAATGTAAAGCTCTTCAAACGAATTGAGCACTCTGGTATCCGGTAAGGTATAAAATGTAAACAAATGAACGCTACTACTTAATACCTTATAATTCCCTAGCAGACGTGGTACGCTTGTTGGCTGAGCGATATGATACTAAGTCTTACGTAAAGTTGGGCGGATTTCGATCCCAGCTTCAAGCGTCCTACGTGTCTAGCTACAACGAAGAATTGTAATACAACGAAACAGTCTGTCTAAGGATGACAATATGTATATATGGGGGGGGGGGTTACACAATCCCTCGTGGTTCACCAACGATCTTTTAGAATTGCAATGAATTTCCGCAACTTATTTTACAACATGCAGAATTATGTCGGTCGCAATTCTATTTTTGACAACTCACGGAATATTGTGAAGAAAAATTCTCTTTGTATCAACGAAAAACATGTAACTGCACAGACCCCACCACATACATCGACCAACCCAAAGAAACTAAACTTTTTCAAAAACAAAGGTATTTCTTTACTTCTTAGTGATAATTGTCTTTTAAAAGTAGTTCCCCAGCCTAATATTGTTCGCTTTCGAACTATTATCCTTAGGAAAGATAGGAATCCTCTTATTCCTCAACTTATGGGTTAAATAGTACCCCTACTGTCCTTCTATGAAGATGGATTTGGAATTAAATAACCCATAAATGTTGATATGCTATTAAAAACAAAGAAATCAAACCATTTTGTTGATACCTTTCCCGAGATTTTTCAACAAATGGAATGTGTTTTTGCGAAGTTATTTTGAAAGAGACAGACGATTACTCGTTTTTTATGTCTCTTATGTCGTTAGAAATCGACGACTTTTCAGAATGGATTTCACCATTGGAAACACAAATATACGAAAGGATCAAACCCAGAGAGTAGATTAATTCATCTAACGGTAACACACTTCGTTTTTTTTTTTTAGTTCATTCGTTTGCAGATGGGGCACAAATTTCATCGCAACACGATCTCTCACTGTCACTGGTTAAGTAACCTGGTTTAATTGCAGGGTAAGGGATGGTACGTTATTTATGTTGTGAGTCTTTAACAGTGATAGCCTACTTGATCCCATCCCCCTAAATGTCTACAACAATTTTGAATTGAATTTTCCTTCTCTTTGACTGGTTGCCATACCAAAGTTAAAGAGCCACACTGTCCTACTATTTACTCAAAGGTGAAGGAAGAATGGTTGGATTCATGCCTTTCCCAAGGGTATTAGCGCTATGTGCAATGAAAGCAGCCACGTCCAGGATTTGAACTCAGGTGGTCGATTCCACTTTCAACGCGCCTCCAATAAACATCATCATCATCGTTTTATTTTTGTTTCGACGGTCGCTTCTTATTCACTTCTTTCTGTCGTTTGTTTGTTTGTTTGTTTGTTTCTTTCTTTCTTTCTTTATTCTTCTCTTTCATTATTTTAGTTGTTTTTGTTTTTGCTATCGCTTCCATTTCGATCCTTTCTTTCATTCTTTCTTTTTTGCATCTTCTTTCTTTTCTTTTTTCTTTCTTTTTGCATCTTTCTTTTCTTTTTTTCTTTCTTTTTGCATCTTCTTTCTTTTCTTTTTTCTTTCTTTCTTTCTTTCTGTCTTTCTTTTTGCATCTTCTTTCTTTTCTTTTTTCTTTCTTTTTGCATCTTTCTTTTCTTTTTTTCTTTCTTTCTTTCATTCTTTCTTTTTGCATCTTCTTTCTTTTCTTTTTTCTTTCTTTCTTTCTTTCTTTCTTTCTGTCTTTCTTTTTGCATTTTCTTTCTTTTCTTTTTTCTTTCTTTTTTCATCTTTCTTTTCTTTTTTTCTTTCTTTCTTTCATTCTTTCTTTTTGCATCTTCTTTCTTTTCTTTTTTCTTTCTTTCTTTCTTTCTTTCTTTCTTTCTGTCTTTCTTTTTGCATCTTCTTTCTTTTCTTTTTTCTTTCTTTTTGCATCTTTCTTTTCTTTTTTCTTTCTTTCTTTCATTCTTTCTTTTTGCATCTTCTTTCTTTTCTTTTTTCTTTCTTTCTTTCTTTCTTTCTTTCTTTCTTTCTGTCTTTCTTTTTGCATCTTCTTTCTTTTCTTTTTTCTTTCTTTTTGCATCTTTCTTTTCTTTCTTTCTTTCTTTCTTTCGTTCTTTCTTTTTGCATCTTCTTTCTTTTCTTTTTTCTTTCTTTCTTCTTTCTTTCTTTCTTTCTGTCTTTCTTTTTGCATCTTCTTTCTTTGCTTTTATCGTTCTTTCTTTCTTTCTTTCTTTCTTTCTTTCTTTCTGCATCTTCTTTCTTTTCCTTTTTCTTTCTTTCTTTTTTACATCTTCTTTCTATCTTTCTTTTGCATCTTCTTTCTTTCTTTCTTTCTTTCTTTCATCTTCTTTCTTTTTTTTCTTTCTTTTTTGCATCTTCTTTCTTTATTTCTTTTTTCCATCTTCTTTCTTTCTTTCTTTCTTTTTTGCGTCTTCCTTCTTTCTTACTTTCTTTCTTTCTTTTTTGCATCTTCTTTCTTTCTTTCTTTCTTTTTATTTTCATCATTCTTTTCCTGCATTTCTTTTATTGTCCACATTTATTCATTACTCAGAAATCTAATTAAAAAACCACGAGACTTGTTAATATATATATATATATATATATATACACACGCACATATAAACACACGGGCATACACACACACACACACACACACACATACACAAAGACGTACACAGACACACACATGTATATATGAAATATTATGACTAGATTAAATGATTATTACAAGTCTATTTAACAAACGACTTCATTCATTCCAATTTTACACCCATGTTTATTGTTACTCATTTTCCATTGAGCATCGGATTGATTCTAATTGATATTAATATGAAGAAACTCTTTTCTCTTGGTTTTTCCTTTTCTTTATTTTCTGCGCAATAGCTCGACAAAACAGGGAGTCAATTTAATCACATTTATTTGCCTTTCTTCTATTTATTTTTATTTTATTTTGTTTTGAAATTTTCAATTTCTCCCAGAACACCACACATTTAATTTGCTTCAACTTTGTAGTTTCGTTCCGCTATTTTAAAAGCGAAATGTTCCCATTCCGTGTTTTGTATTGCTATTCTTTTATTATCACTGAATGAATAATCTACATTCAAGACAAGAAAATATCACAATCTGATGGAGACGGCCATATCAGTATAATTTTTCCAAAATATCGATTTTGAAACCAGAGAACAATTTAAAGATCATTAATCAATAAAACAATAATTACTTGTTCGATTAATTAATTTCTTTTCATATTTTCTGCGTTTTTGGTTAAATGTTTAGTTCTGTTACCGATCTGTAAAGGAAGCTTTCTCTTTGTTTGAGTGTTCTATTCTTAATAAGAATGGAGTGATTTAAAATAATAACAAAATTAGACTAATCGAAATGCGTTGCTACATGATGTAGCAAGTTCCAATGGTATGTGCATTTGTGTCTAAATGTTGCATAGCCCTTACTCGAGTGATATCTTATATTTCTATTTCTGCTTCTTTTTTCTGAGTCGTTTCATTCATCACTCAGTGTATTATAATAGCCGAGGGATTTTGGTTCATGCCTTTGGGTTTAGTTAAGCTGAGAACCTTTCGGCTCAGCACATGGGTTAGTTAGGTACAACCTTGATGCAGGTGGTAACGCGTGCTGAGATGATGAAACGGGTGACAAAGTGCGGGTGACGTCACGCACCGGAAGCGGGCGGAGGTTTTTGGGAATTTGAAGAAAGTTAAGAGAGTTGAAAACTAGACGCCGAACGAGGAGGTTCGACTTTTGGGGTTCGTTGAGGCTAGATGAATTTGCCCGCGATGGGTGCCGCACGAGATAGGGGCCAGATGAATAAGCCAGCATAAAAAGATTGTGTCTCTCTCCTTATGTCGAAACCTTTAACTCAAAAGTAATAAAAAGGTTTCGAACCTGAACAAACAAGTCGTTATGTGTTTTCGAATGTCGAGATTCCTATGTTTTTCATATGTTCTATCGTTATGAACATTATATGTCTATTTGGCACATGGCCATATTCGTGTATATGGCTATGTAACATCAGTTACTTTCTCTTCACGTAATTCTTAAATTTTTTATGTTACTCGGTCTGTGTATTCTTATTACTATATTGTCGCCGCTGAGTTTCTTCTTTTTTTGTCGTTGTGCGACCCAAACTATTTTTTGTTCTTCTGTGATTAATAGCAACTCGGATACATTTTAATTAGCACATAATCTTTCATGATTTCGCAACAACCAAATAAGGAGACAACGGAGTAGAGCAAGGATGGAATTTCACAACCGCTATCTCTCCTTGACTTGACGGTCTTCAACAACTTCGGGGTCATCACATGTCAATCAAACTAGATGACGGTGAGAATTTATTCAAACTAACTATGCTAAATGCCAATCATAGATTAAGCCTATCAATTTTTGAAAATTAATCAAATATTTATTTTGTGCTGAATTTCTGTATTCCCGAAATTGAAAAATTAATTTACTAAGATATTTTCTTAAAAGCAAATACAACATGAGAAATGTCATAGATAGGACCCATTTTTGATCCACTATATTTAAGATAAAAATCTTTAAAATATTGTTTTAAATGGGTTTTTAACCTAAAAAAAAGCCTCCGGTTTTATGCAGTCCTTTCCGTCACGGGCATGATGTGACACAAGGTTAGTGATTTTAGGTAGAGTACCCATTGGCATGGTTAGACTGTTTACCCGGCAGACAAGGGTTCAATCACAGGTCAAGTCATACCAAAGAATTAATAATGGTACTTGATGCATCCTTGCTTAATACTCAGCATTATAAGGTACGGACCAAGGGTAAAGTGGAGGAATCAAGGGAAAGGAGTAGCGCCCTCTACTACATCTTGGTGTAGTAGCTATTGAAAAGGGAGCCTTCAGGACGCCTTTGACTATGGTCGGCTAACTTACAGCTGGTTTGAATTCAAATATTTCTCTTTTCTTAACTGGCAAATATTGTTCTTTCTTATAGAAGTAGATTCTTGTAGGATCTATGGAGCTTGTTTTTTTTTTTATTCATCTTCTAAACTCGATCCAAGTGTGTATAACTTGTAAGGGAAATTGTTTTATACATAGTTTATTAATTCTATTTTATTTGAAAGCCCATGGCAGCAGTTCCTTGACGATTTCTTTTCGTTACCTGTTTATTCTTTTAATGCAATTTTTCCTGGCCTGATATTTAGAAGATTTTCAGAACATTCATGGATTGTACATCAATTTAGAATTTAAAAAGAATTCAAGCATCCATTTGAATAATTGTCGTAAATATGAAACAGCTGTAATGGACTAATCAAATAATTGAATTTTATGATTATAACAACCGGTAAATTTTAAATCTGTTTTCTTTTCCTAACTCAATGCTTTTTCGACGGCCATTAATCCAAGTTTAATTCCTCATGTATAAACTTGTCACGAATTTTATTTTTCTGAAGACTCGTGATAGAAACGAATGGTCCCTTTTTTTTAGAATTTTAAAATATTTCAATTAATTTTGAAATAGTTTATTGATTATAATGCATACGCTTTTAAAAGCACTGTTTACATTCTGCGCGTACCACAAAATTTATATGGGGGTGTATTCGTGGTGTAATGGTTAAAGCCATGGACTGCGGAATCGTAGTTCGCGAGTTCGTACTCCAGTCGCGCTATTACGTTCACTTTCGGGCAAATACCCTTGGGAAAGGTATGAACCCCCTTACTCCCTCCAGCTATGGGTAAATAGTAGCAGAGGGGTTGGGTAAATAGGACCACGAAATCTATATATGAATTTATGTATTTGTTTAAACCTTTGATCTTCTGCAGGAGCAAAGATTTTTTTAAAAACAAATACGTAAATTAGGATGGATTGACCTACAGAAAATTCCATCTCTTGTTTTTTGATGCTTCAAATACCAAATATTTTCACCCCCTCTGCCTTCCCCTGTGAATTTAGATAATTCTTATCTATTTATTTTTTTATTTATCTATTTATTTATTTTTTTCTTTTTAAATACGAATTGTAATTCCACATTTGTTGTTCTGCAACTTCGAGAGAAGCATGTAAAAAGTCATCTGATGAGACGGAGAGTATAGTAATATTCTCCACTGAAATAAATTTATAATGACGACTTTTGTTTGAGTTTCCTGTTCTGCAACTTTGAGAAAAGCATGTAAAAAGTCATCTGACGAGACGGAGAGTATAGTAATATTCTCCACTGAAATAAATTTATAATGACGACTTTTGTTTGAGTTTCCTGTTCTGCAACTTTGAGAAAAGCATCCAAAAAGTCATCTGACGAGACGGAGAGTATAGTAATATTCTCCACTGAAATAAATTTATAATGACGACTTTTGTTTGAGTTTCCTGTTCTGCAACTTTGACAAAAGCATGTAAAAAGTCATCTGACGAGACGGAGAGTATAGTAATATTCTCCACTGAAATAAATTTATAATGACGACTTTTGTTTGAGTTTCCTGTTCTGCAACTTTGAGAAAAGCATCCAAAAAGTCATCTGACGAGACGGAGAGTATAGTAATATTCTCCACTGAAATAAATTTATAATGACGACTTTTGTTTGAGTTTCCTGTTCTGCAACTTTGACAAAAGCATGTAAAAAGTCATCTGACGAGACGGAGAGTATTGTAATATTCTCCGCCGAAATAAATTTATAATGACGACTTAACCGAGTTTGAGTTTCCATCCGATTACACTATACATATATATATATATATATAATGAACAATACATTGGAAAGTCAGAATGTCTATTTTACTTTAGACTATATAACAATCGATACAAAATGAAATCTATTGTTTACTGTTAACTAATACTTGATGAACGACCCTTCGGCTTAAATGGCCATGATTTTAACTGTGATGCAAGAATTCGGAAAAAAACATATTGGATGATATAGCGACGATAACAACACGTGGATAAAATGTTTACAAACCCTTACACTAAATGGATTCAGCATAAGACTGAATAATAGAACGCTGCTTTAAAATAGGATGAACAGACTTGGGCTGACTCATAAACAGCTAAATAAACAAACAAGTCAACCAAGCAGACAAAGCTTCACAAATAAAAAGTTCATAATGCATGTCCTGACTAAAGATATTTAAGGGTCCCTTAGATACGAGATAATAATTTTCATTCAACATTTTTGTTGCTTCTCTGATAAAATAATAACTCATTTAAAAGCTTTTTAAAAATCTTTCTCGAAAAATTTCTTTTCTAAAAAAAACAAAAAAAATCTGCTCCTGCCAAAGACCAAAGGTTTAAACTAGTGAAGAACCAAACAATTTTAATTGCACAAAAGAAATAATCTAATTTGTCTCATCACTTTGATCAATCCTTTACACACACACACACACACACACAC